>ML254078.1:0-54974 GCA_005239495.1 Nicotiana undulata
TGTCTCGGCGGTGATAGTGGGGTGGATTACCTCCAGGTACTCTCTAATAGGGGTCAATTGCATACGATTGGCCCCCGACGATGCAGTATCGTCCTGTGGCCTGAAACCCGTGAGCCTGTGCAGCATATCCAAATAATCCACACGCGACAAAGATCTCATACGCATAGGCAGTGAAACAGGCAAGCCATCAGCGGGCAGGCCATATAAAACCTCCACGTCCTGCATCGTGATGGTGGCCTCACCAATGGGCAGGTGGAAAGTGTGCGTCTCCCGTCGCCACCACTCAATCAACGCCGCGATCAAAGCCCAGTCGAGCTGCATCCGGCCGATCTGAATAATCCTATAAAATCTCGTGTCCTCCAGGCACTGGACTACACGGGTATGTAAATCTCTATCCCTCAAAAAATCCCACATGTCGTCCACTCTCCTAGCACGGAGAGTCTGCGTCAGTACCTGTCTGTCCCATATAAAAGCGGATTTATGATCGCCCTGTAGGACTAATAGCTTACGAGAGTAAGGGCCGGGATGTATAGGCGACACGTCCATGTCGTCAACTGTAAATTAAAACAACATTAATTGTATGTAAAATATGTAAATTAAATAATAATTTTTGAGTTACACAATTTTAGAGTTATACAATATTTATACCTATTTCATTATTTAATTGTACAAAGTGTGTGTATATATATATATATATATATATATTTATGGGTTCCAGGCTCGATATTTGAGGCCAGTAGCACCAAATTATCATTAATAATTATGTGTGTCAAATTCAACATTTTTATAATTTTGTGTGTTTGTTTTATAATTTAAATTCATAATTTTAAATAACTTAATTGTACAAAGTTTATATTTTCAACTACCAGTATAAGATACTTAAATAAAGAGATTCTTCGCTAAAATACTACATTTTACTACGCTAAAAGGCTCTACATTTTACTACGCTAAAAAATAATCTAAACTAAGTATAAACAACAAATACATTTTAATCACAAATAAAATACAAAACGGCATGGAAGAAACACAAATATATAAATCCGGATATTAACAGACAAATTTATTTCATAATTTTATATTTTTTTATAAAACACTAATATTTAAGTTCGGATAACATACTAGTTTCGCAAATAATGGGAAGGGGTGATCTGGTCTTAGAGAAGACGATGGGGTTTTAAAAAGGGGGTATAGCGTCGAGTATTTGGACGCTATACCTGGTGTCAGCTTTTTCAAACGGCAAAAGTTACCGTTAAGGTATAGCACCCAATATTTGGACGTTATATATATAATGGTCTCTTTTTTTACCGCCTATTTGTGTTCTTTTTGTCCAAAAGGACAATATTAAGGTTCCGGACTCGTAATTTGAAGCCCAAATAAATATTTGGTTCATTACGCTAGTTAAGTGGTTCATGAGATGACGTTAAATGTGCCCTCAAGTCAAAATTATAAATGCAGGTTGCTTAACCAGTTATAATTTGCTAAATGTGCAGATCAAGGATGGATTTGCTGAGGGCAAAGACCTTGTTGTGTCTGTCATGTCTGCCATGGGTGAGGAGCAGATTTGTGCACTGAAGGATATTGGTCCAAAGTAAATTTGTTGAGATCGGTTTATTATCTTAATGGAGATGGACATCGCAATAGCAGAGAAAGATTGTGGACCAACTTGCTCAAGAACATCTATATCGGAAGCCCCAATTTTGTTTAGGACTTAAAGGTTTTCAAATTTGGTGTGGGAAACGTTAATCTTGCATTATATACATACAATTTTGCACCTTCAGCTGCACAATTATTTTCCTTAAGTGTCGACACAATTCTAATTCCCTAGATTCAGAAAAATTTCCTTGCATCCTCAACTTCTTTGATTAGGCTACCATCTCCGCACTGACCTTGAATGCTTCTTCTAGTAGTTGAGACATGGTGTCTTGAATTAGCGCATCAAACTGGACTTGAATTCTTCTTATAGTGAAGTTGAGTTTTGGCATCGTATTATTGACATTCGGTACGCAAGCTACGGCTAGAATATGAAATTTCTACTGTTATCACCTAAAATTGTGATGGGATGTCAAGATGGTTAATCATTTCTTTCTGAACGAATGCAAAGTTCAATGAGGTGCGGGTGGCATTATAAACCGAAAATTTGCTGCCTTCACCAGAAATAAAAAGGTCTTAAAATGATTTAAACCCTCGCATTCAGAGGTCCAAATGGTATTCTTACTGTATTAATCATTATCCTCGCTGCACGGGCCAGGTTTCACTGCAGTAATCGGTGACTTAACTCATATACCTGATGGCTGTTCCAAGCCAGTCATCAGGTATGCTGCCTTTTAAGATGCCACTAAGGGCTTTCATTGAGTGGTCCGTTCCCGCCTGCATCTCAGCACACAAGAAAACAACAACTACTCGTCAGTTCAAAACAAGTTGGGATTCCTCACTTCTTTCTCAGCACACAAGAAATGAAATAATATATCAGTCCTTAATCTCAAACTAGTTGGCATATGCTGTATTTTTTCACCCTCAGTGGCTTTCCAGGAAAACATATTACCTTTGTTATGTAGACATCGATTCCAAGCTTTGCAATCATAGCAGCTTCTGTTATCTTTGTCACCATCCCACCAGTTGTATCATGGGCAGCTACAGTGAATTCAACTGTTGATGAAAGATTGAGGAATGATGAATACCAAAGTAAACAAACTCTCTCTGAAGATGTTTTAGTGCCTTTATAACGAAATAAGCAGCTAATCCAGCATGGCACTGTCTTCTTCAGTTGCAATTTACAGTACAAGAACAGATGTACTTATTCTGATTGATATATGCACACAAGGCAATCAGATTCGCAGCCCCCAACAGTATAATCTTCTCCTTTTGGGTCTGGCTTTCTTATCGTAATTGTGGGCTTGTTTTATGATTATCAATACTGAGGAATTTGCAGATATGAGAATGAAGCTAATTGGTGTTCAAATGCATATTCAGTTCCCAAAGTAAGCAAAATTGATGTGACAATATGATTGTTCTACACTGACCTGGCTTGCTTGTGTCCTCTAATCTAGGTTTCACTACCGACCAGCTTCCATCTTCACGTACAGCTATCACAAGTAAAGATTTCTCGTCTCAATATGATGCACCTTCCTGTAGTTGCTCTATGAAAGTAGTATATTCAAAACAATGAACCCAACTCTAGGGCTAAAATGGAGAATTTACCAATTTCCTGGATAAGCACAGCGCCAGTTTCTACTGGTGGACGATCATATACGCCAAGTACATCTGTCTTCACTCAAGATGTATAGGATAGCATTTATAGAACAAGATCTCATGTTGATCAAAGACAAAGTACCACGAAGATGAGATGAAAAGTAAAAGCTTATGTCTGTCTGGCCAGGTTCTGTATTCATTTTGTGCAAGACTAGAAAGCACCTAGACGCAAATCTGTCATCCTGAGATGGATCTAGAAATAGAATCTACAATGCCTTTTAAATATGAAAACAGATTGCAGGTTTTAAGGCAATGTTTCCGAAAAGAATGTAAATGGACCTTCACATACAACACAGGGATGATATCTTCTTATAGTTTTACAGAGATATTTTGCTAGAAAGAGCACTCGGACCCAGTTTAAGACTATTTTCTCAATGTGACATTCATGTCTCAAGCATAGGGCATAATACATCCACATCCCCTTAAAGTTGTCCAGACTTTTCACTTACACACTTAATTTTAAGTCTTTTCCATTTAAACACTTTAAGTAGGTCTTTACTGTGTCATTTAGACACAAAATTAACAGGCAGCCAAACCCAATAGTTGCGTGTAATTCACACGCCAGCTTGACGAACAAAATAGGGACACATGGAATTAAGAAAAACTTTTGAAAAAAGGAAAAGAAAAACGTGAAGTTGAACACACACAAAATGGGAGTGGTGACCATAAGACGGATCAACAATTCGTGAACGAAAAAGCAGCTTTTGCAAAGGCAATCGATAAAGGATTTACCGATTTGAACCTCAACAACGACGACGTTTTATCCCACTCCGAGCTTCACAAAGCATTCGAGTCTCTCCGCCACATAGAGGCTCATTTTGGCGTCGACATTGCAGCCTCGTCGGAGGAACTCACCCACCTCTACCATTCCATCTTCGAGACCTTCGATTGTGACCCCAACGGCACCATTGACGAAAGGAGTTTGAGAATGAGGAAAATTATGCTGGCCATCGTTGATGACTTGGGTCGTTGCCGATTCAAATGGCTCTTGCTGATAGCGACTAGAATTTGATTAAACAAGCTGCAGATCTCGAAGCTTCTAAGCTTCCTGCCTAATAAATTATAACCGCTCTTCCTTTCTTTAGCAATAAAAAGTTGTTTTTATGTTTTTCTCAACAAAAAAGGTGGCCGTTGAGAAGCACCTGCCGATGTTGAATCTTCTGGCTAGAATTGCAGCAATCAGATCTAAAAACGAGAAGAAAAATGAGAAGTTTATGGTGGTGGCCAGATTTAAAGGTGTTGGTAGTAGTATACCCAGATCTGAAGGAGTATACGGTAATAATCGTGTGAACAATACTGAAAAATTTAAAGAGAAGTTCACCAGAAAATTTTCCGGCAGAAGCTATTTGTTTTCCGGCAAGAAATATGTAGAGTTTATTTTTTGGGATGATTTCAAGCGCTTGAAAAATGTGAGAAACACTTGCCTTGCCATGTCATCGTATTGTGTCTAAATGACACAGTAAAGACCTATTTAAAGTGTTTAAATGGAACATACTTAAAATAAAGTGTGTAAGTGAAAAATGGGGACAACTTTAAGGGGCTGTCGATGTATTAAGCCTCAAGCATAATTAGCACACTCGTGTAAAAATGAAGAATCTAGAAAGTCTTATGGAGTAACTATTCGAATTTGCAAATCTCCAGCATGAACAGTATCAGAATGCACTCTCTACATAACAATGTGACGGATACAAGAAAAACAACAAACTCTGGCTTTAGTTCAGCTGCTAAATGACGTATTATCACGTCTCCACTCAGAATAGTGCACTCCTGAACAAGTGGAAGGATTAAGTAAATGATCACCAAGTAAATGTTCAATTATACTTGAAAAACAGACCTGTAATGTGTCCAGGACAGCATCTCCATGCAAAACCTGGAATTCGAATGAACTTGTGTTACAACATTCCAATAGTTATGTTCACAAATTAGAAAATTGACGCAATTACAATGACAAAGTGACCAAATTAGGAAGTGATACTTTAATTCACTAATCTAATATCCTATGAAAGAATAAAGAAGAAAATCTTTATGAAGGGGCAATATAATCGATGTTCCTTGCAATGAAGAAAAGACTCAAACGTGGCTCAAGGCAAAGCGAAAGCTAAGCTAAGGTACATTTGCAGAAAACCATCTTTTTCTTTTTGCTAACATAAATTGGTTATTTCACGCAGATTAACATAGTTTATAATGAACATGACACTAGTTCAAGTAAAATAATATTTTGAAAAGCTTTAGGACCACATAAATAAACTTTAACTGCCAGCCCCTTTCATATATAATTTAGTGATGAACTATCATTAACATTAGATAATCCATAGTTAATTGTACTCAGACCTACACAGGTTTGCTTGAACACAAAATTTTCTGATTGTGAAGTATAGTCGTTGGATATAAAGATAGCTTAGAATTGCACACAAACAGTTTATACCATGTGTTAGTACATTTATTGGCTTTTAACTCTTGAAATAACCCATACGGCTAAGTATCAGCACTGAGCAGGTTTCATGCGTACATGTGATTGTAAGAGAGACAATCATCTGTGGTATTTTTCCCATAAGAAACATGAATTACCATGAGTGAGGAACAAGTTCTCCATATCTCTTAAAATTTCTTGGTAATGTTTAAATGTCATGAAAATGTTGTGCTAAAAGAAAAAAAACACTTTATATGCCTTCAGATCTTTAACTCTCAGCAGAAATCTGCGCCTACATCATAATTAAATGTGATTCTTTCTGCCTGTAATAGTGGTATAGCAGATAGTTAACACTTCAGCTCAAGCCATGCTCAAATACATGGAAGATACTTTACTACAGCACGTGAAAAGGAGCTAGAAGCAGAAGTAATAGCGGGCACATACTGTTACATCGATACAATTAACTCCCCCCCCCCCCCCCCCCCCCCCCCCACAAGAATGAAACATAACGTTTTGCATGATGGGAGTGCCCACATCCAAAAGATTTTAGCACCAACCCCACTTTTGTTAGTTTTCTTTTTGTGCGGGTTTTGTCATAGTTTGTTAGAGATACTATGTCATGCATCAGTTTAAAGTTCCCAAAAAGTTACATTATGACCTAGGCTGCTTCACACATTATCGTAAGGTTTTGGCTTCAATACTCCGGTTCTTTTAAAAGGTACAAAAAAATAAAGTATCTATACTTTCTAAAAGAACTAGTCAGACTCTCTCAAGCACAGTTCCCTAGGTCACTCTCTCTCCTACTTCCTAGGAGTGTAGAGAAGCTCTCACGCGTCCTTTTTCCGTCGGAATAGCCACTTCCTTCATAAACCCCAGTGATCACCTACTGTGATCACTGACTAAATTACCTTTTAACTTCTCCAAATTAGTTTTAGTACCTAGCCATCCAGGATTCTGAACAATGAAGGAAAATATCATATACTTTGCTGTGGGATTCAAATCATATGAGATAGAGAGATGCAGAACCAATGCTGAGGAATGGTTTGAATGGATAGAACGAGGTAGGAATCTAATTAGGACTACATTTAGCAGGAAGACGCTGATTTGGTTACGTGAAAACATGAAAGAGTCTTCAAAGGTGAAAGGGAATTATGTGAAAAGGTGGAAAAGTAAAGAGCAATTCTCAGAAACATTCTGTGCAAGGAACTTTAACAGTTATGGTCGTTATATATCCATCATTAGGGTCCTAGGCAGGGGGAGGTCTGTTATTATAGTCCCAGAGGCAGCATCCAATTCTGGTTGGTTAGATATTGCAATGAAGATAGAAAGGATCATTAATGGGGGGGCAAGGAGAAATGTCTTTAATGCTTATAAAGAGGTGGAAGAAGGACTCCAATACTCCAACATTGTCAGGAGTCATAAATGGGCAGGTAGAGATATGAATGAAGCAAGAGTTAATGAGAATAGAGGTCTCATTCGCATAGCTGGGAATCATATAAACACAATGATTTGTTAGGTAGGTGCCTGGTGGGGTTCTTCCCAAAAGTGAACTCAGAAATGGCGACTCTGTCGGAAGTACGGAGATGGGTCTCGAATACATGGAAGAAAACAAAGGGGATTAACTTCTACGAAATGAACCAGCACAGGTTCCTCTTTGAATTCCCATCGAAAGTAACAGCAGACCAGGTCCTAAAATTGACTGGTACTGGAAGAAATTCAAAGTAAAGCTCCAATGGTGGTGACCAACAGTGGGAACAATTTCAACAACAGAAAGGCTATCACATGCATGGATCAGGATCGTAGGGCTCCCTCTCCATCTTTGGTCTCAAAAAGTCATCAAAGAAATTGGAGAATTCTGTGGTGGATGGGTGGAGACAGAGGAAGAAACGGAACTAAGAAACCATCTGAAATGGGGAGGATAAAGCTTTGAACCAGTAGATAATAAAAGGCTTTCAGTACACAGTGGGAGGGGCTCGAGGTGATAAAGAATGGATGGGACAGAAGAGGCAGGAGGAGGAGGGAGGAAGTGTGGTGGGAGTTGGCAGGGGCAAGAGCTATTCACATGACCATGGGCGGTGTGTGGGGACTTAATACAGTAAGATTCCCATCTGAGAAGAAGAATTGCTCTAGAATCACAAGAGCAATGATGGACTTTTCAAATTTCATTGAAGATATGGAACTAGTAGATATTCAATTAGCAGGGGGTGATTACACATGGAGAAAAGGGGACAGACATACAAATGCAGCTAGATTGGATAGATTTTTAATCTCAGCATATTGGAATGAAGACTTTAGGAATATAAAGCAGCAAGTGATGCAGAGGGTCAGTTCAGACCATTCCCCATTGATGCTCAAATGTGGGAATTGGGAACCAGTGAAATCATACTTCAAGTTTGAAAATTGGTGGCTTCAGATCGAGGGATTTAAAGATAGATTGAAGAATGGTGGAATTCCTTCCACTATGAAGGAAGACCAGACTTTATATTGGTCTCCAAACTCCAAGCACTGAAGAACAAGCTCAAGGAATGGATCAAATCTGTGCAAGGTAACCTGGCCTTACAGAAGGCAAATGTTCCCATTCAACTGGCAGAATTGGAAGAAATTCATGAACAAAGGAGCTTGACTGAAGAAGAGATAATCTCAAAAAACTCTCTATCCTTGGAGTTTGAGGAGATTGCTAATCGTGAAGAAGTAGCTTGGAGACAGATCTAGGGCCTTGTGGTTGAAAGAGGGTGATAGGAACACCAAGTATTTCCATAGAACAGCTAATGCTCCAGGAGATACAACAACATAGACCAAAATGTTGCAGAGCCCATTTGGAGAACAAGAAATATGGGACAGTGTTAAGGCATGTGCAGGGGACAAGGCACCAGAAACAGATGGATACTCAATGGCCTTCTTCAACAAGTGCTGGGATGTGGTTAAAAAGGAAGTTGTAGCAGTTAATTTCTATGACCAAGGAGTTTTTGAAAAGAGCATGAATGCTACATTTGTGGCATTGATTCCAAAGAAAGTGGGGGCAAAAGAACTAAAAGATTTCAGACCCATAAGTTTGATTGGCAGCATATATAAGATTATATCCAAACTTCTGACTGAGAGACTCAAGAAGGTGGCTAACAAGCTGGTGGAATCTCAGCATGGCATTCATAAGAGGAAGACTGATCACGGATGCTGTGCTTATAGCTAATGAGTGCATAGACACAAGAACAACAAGCAAAGAACCAGGAATCCTATGTAAACTAGATATTGAAAAGGCATATGATCACTTGAATTGGAAATACCTTCTTAACATTCTAAGGAGGATGGGCTTTGGAGGGAGATGGATTACCTGGATAAAATTTTGCATATCCACAGTGAGTTTCTCAATTCTAATCAATGGGGCTCCAGCTGGATTTTTTCATTCACATAGGGGCTAAGGCAAGGGGACCCACTCTCCCCCTTCCTATTTATCATAGCCATGGAGGGACTGAATGACATGCTGAAAACAGCCCAGGCAAACAGTTGGATAAGGGGACTCAAAATGAGCAATACAAATGGTAGCAACAGAAGGATTTCACACTTACAATATGCAGATGACACTTTGGTCTTCTGTGAAGCAGAAAGAGATCAGGTGAAAGTTTTTAGGGTGATTTTCATTCTTTTTGAAGCCACTCTGGGTTGCACATTAATTGGCAAAAAAGCTTCATTTATCCAGTTAATGAGGTTATGGAGTTACGGAGTCTGGCCAATGTTCTTGGGGGGAAGGTAGTATACTTGGGGATGCTATTGGGAGCTAAAAGCAAATCAAAAGGAATATGGAATGATGTACCGGAGAAATGTGAAAAGAAACTAGCTAACTGGAAGAATCAATATCTATCAATGAGGGGGAAGGTTGATTTTGATTAACTTTGTACTTGATGCCATGCCTACATATATGATGTCTTTATTTCCAATGCCAGCTAGTGTTGTGAACAGAATTGATGCCCTAAGAAGAAATTTCCTATGGGAAGGTAACAGTGGGAAGAATAAGATTCACTTGGTCAAATGGGGTGATCTACTGACAAGCAAGAGGGCAGGCGGTTTAGGGATCAAAAATTTGAGAGTTCAGAATCAAAGCTTGATGATGAAGTGATTGTGGAAATTTGCAGCAGATGAACAAACACTGTGGACAAAAGTGGTTAAGGAAAAATATGGTATAGAAGGAAACTAGATAACTAAAACTGTAAGAAGGTCATATGGATTTAGTCTGTGGAGATCAATTAGAAACTTATGGCCTAAACTGATAAACAAGGCCAAATTCAAAGTTGGAAATGGTTGGAAGATTTCATTTTGGGAGGACAATTGGTTAGGACAAAGACCTCCGAAGGGGCTCTTTCCTAACATTTATTCCTTGTGTCAACAACAGAATGCAACAATAGAAGAGGTATGATCAGATCAAAGTTGGAATCCCACATTCAGAAGAATGTTGAATGATTGGGAGATTGACAGAGTTGTGGAATTATACAGCTACCTTGCAGCAGTTCAGTGGCATCAACTCAAACCAAGATCAAGACATAATCAGTTGGCAAGGCAATAGTCGAAGGAAGTTCTCTGTCAAGGATGCCTACAAGGAGTTTAATGTGTCCAATAATCAGGTGGAATGTTAGCCATGGAAGATGATTTTTGGAAAGTTAAAATCCCATACAAGGTGGCTTGCTTCACATGGCTATTGGCAAGAGAAGCAGTTCTGACACAGGACAATTTAACTAGAAGAGGATTCCAACTATGTTCTAAATGCTACCTATGTGGAGAGAAGGCAGAGACAATTAACCATCTCTTTCTGCATTGCAAGTTCACTATTTAGATATGGAGAATCTTCATATCCTATCCGATTTATCTAAAAAAGAATCGATTTCATTCAACATTTGATTCAAAAAACTGCGCTTAGTCCCCCCCCGCTCATGAAACGGCTTTGCTGCAATGGATGGCAGAGGGTCCGTATATTTGGAGCTCAATATGAAATCCTATTTTCTTGCAAGACCCGTTCGGATAAGGGAAAACTCCAGAGATTGCTTCGAAATAAGATCCTTGCGTTGACATGATGCCCTGCCAGCCATTCCTCATGTTGAACAGGCTATGGGGGATCTCGATCTAGCCTTGCGATTGGGGCCGCCGAGCCCAACAAAAGAGGCTCTCGAAAGAGCAGGCTAGGCTACTCCTCTTCCCCTTTCTGAATCAACTTGTCCTTACGCTTACCACTTCTTAAAACTTGCGAGCGAGTGTCGATCGCTCCATTGCCTGGGCAAGATCTGACGACTCCTGCCCAAAGATGGCGGGTTACGAATTCAGCTAAGACTGGATCGTCAAAGACCGGATTCCTTTTCTTAATACCTTCCTTATCTCTCCTGAGGGGAATTCAATGGGCAATGCCGGGAAGAGTCCTTGATATTCTAGCCAATTGGAGTAAAGAGGGCTCACTGTCTAGAGAAAGAAAGAGATGGAGGATTGTCCCAGCCTGCATATGGTGGACAGTTTGGGAAGAAAGGAATCAAAGATGTTTTGAAGATAAGTCTAGCAATATTCAAAAGATAAAGATGAAATGTTTAGCTCTTTTCTATTTTTGGCGTAAAGGAAAGTTTTTGGAGGATCATGAATCCATTTTAGATGTACTAGAGTCCTTTATAAGAAGACATAGGACTAGAAGTGTCTTTATTTTTGCTAGGGCACTATCATCGTAATTACGGGTGACTTCACAATTTTAGTGAAGTCTTATATTAATATACAATTATGTTACCTTTTCAAAAAAAAAAAAAAAAAAAAGTAAGCTAATCTTAAGTAAAAATGTTCTCTATGTAAATCTGTTCAATCAACCGTTTTCTCTCTAGTTCTAGTCCAATTGTACATTGTCTCTCTACCCAATTAGTCGCTTTGCACTTGGCTCTGTCTACCTCTATTGTAGGTTCTTTTCTCTACTCATTGAACCTAGTTTCTATGCTTCAATCCTACAGATACCTTCTTCAACTTGTTGATCTTTATCTCTTTGCTCTAAACTCACTCTTCAACCTACGAGCCACATTAAAACTCAAGTTGTTGAGATTACTTATGTGAAATAATGTTACAGATACACAACATGCTGCACCTTCTTAAGAGTTGCAGAAGAGCTTCATCGTTGTCCGGCTACCCCACCCATTATATTAAGGATTTGGATTGGATGTGCAGATTATTTATAATTTTTACATGGCAAGCCTTTGGTTTAGATATGTGGGCTTATGAGTCACAAAATGTTAAGCAGAGAACAATCCACTGAATAGGAAGGTCAGATTCCCTTTTAGGTAAGAGGGCCACGTGAATTTTGTTAACTTCAGTTTTGAATCCTCGTGTGTAATTCACTAATTCCTTCGCCCGGGACTCGTTTTTTCACTTTTTACTTAGTATTTCATGCATGTTTCTCAGCTCGTCTAACGCCATGGGATCCCGAAGTAAAAGAATCTAAGGATCCCATGGATCACCAGAGTTCCTTTCCTTATGCATATAATCTGTTGTTTTACAAGTGTCGGGTCTTTAGCTGGTGCTGGCGCCTGCAACCCTCCGGAACCTCGACTGTTGTTGCCCAACAGCAGTGCCCTCCTCCAAGAAGAATGGGACCAAAATTCTTGATCAACATGTCAAAAAGAGCAAGACAGCACGATTCATCATTACCAACAACATTCACGCACAGAATCATCCTAAAAGTTAAAAGCTAGAAGGAGCTTTGAGTAGAACTTTTTCCTTTTCTCCACGCTTTTCTACAGGTTCTTTTGAGCTTTTGGTGTATATGTCAAAACCCATATGATCATGAGATTTTGCACTATCTATAACAATCTTCTAGACATTCTTGTGGAATATCAAGTTTATGAATATACATCAAAAAGAGTTGACAGTTATATCAGGGGAAAGGTAAGAATATGGTCAGGAAGCCTCTGTTTCACATAAAAAACAAAACTGAAAAATAATCACAGAGCCTAAGGAGATAGTTATATGTGTGAAAAATAATGAGTGGTGAAGCTAAGACCCAACGAGTTTAAACTCACAGGTATAAAACCAGCATCAATTGCTTTAATGACCATTGAAATGTCAACCTCTGTCATCTGCAAAAGTACAAGTTGTCAAATTTCAAAATATTTCATGGAAAGGAACAATTTGTTTTTTTTTTCAAAAGAGCTTAAAAATATAGCAATATATCCATTTAATAAAATGATCTTCATTTCACTTCTAACATTTCTTTGACTTGTTGACCAACCACATGAGAATGGAGACATTCCAATGGAAGGAATACCCTCTGCAACAACAAAAACCATTTGTTAGGGATATACTGGTAAGAGACAAAAACATAAAATCGTAATGTAGCGCATGACTAAGTAATCTGTGAAGAATGAATTCAAGTAAGCTCTTCAAGTTAAAAATATGCATTTATGACGAATCATCAACAAGCCTTGTACATGAAGAGCATTGATTGTTTGACGGTTGACTGGATGGACAGTTATCTAGTACTATGAAGATCAACAGCATGACTTGTTTAATTAGAATGTTAGCTTTAAAAAGAGTTATGTGCCCTTGTAACATCTTCCACAGAGCATCATAGCCACTCCAATCTGATATGATAATTACTTATGGCTTTCACAGTGTCTTTTCAAATCCTATTTCTTATCGTGCAGTAAAGAAGTTGCTCTAAGAGAGAGATTTCAGCACTTAAACATCAAAATTTATTTCAAATCCCAACCCTGCCCAACGTGAGACCCACTGGAGGTAAATGGAGTGCAGATGCGAAAATGTTACATGTCACGCTACCAGTAACATTTAATCTCATCTATTTCAAAACAGGCTTAGAGACTAGCAGTATAGAAAAGAAATTGTTATGAGTACCTCTTGCTAGGGCTCTCACGATTTCAAGATTGAGGGATGTGACCTGGAATAAAGAAAAATGAGTATTCTATAGCATATTACCAGGGCGTCAAAGCAAAAGAGTAAAAAGGAGATCATTACATAGAGACAAAGGAGTCTAACAAGTAATTAAGTCATAATCACTTAATTTGTGCAGGAACCACCAAACCCATCGTTCCTTGAACACCTAAATAGAAAACTCTCAGGTAGTGCATAAGGTTAAGTAGATAAGAACTCAAGCATGGAAGTTAAGCCCGCATAAGATCCTGGAAATATGCCCAAAAGAAGAGGAGAACTAAGATGCATGCATGAAGTATTTTCTGTAATTTTTGTGACCCAAATGAAAAAACCATGGAATGTAGAAATGCAAAAGAAAACAGAGGGAAGCAAATATTTCACTAGTCTCAGCAATGGCACCGCTAGTCCTAAGTTAAAAGGAGAATGTAGAAAAGGAAAAAAGACAAAATATCAGCTATATAATAGAGTTGAAAAATGTGTGCCACGTGGAACAAAGATATTGCTTGAAAACGGAAAGGTGAGGGCTGGATCTTACTGAAATTCTTGTAGCAACAAAACCAGCCTTGACAAGAGGTCGGCTTAGTCCACCCTTATGAACACCTGACTTGCTAGCTTGAAAGTGTCCAAAGGAACCTGAAGGCAATGATGACAACGTAAAAGGGTCACGAGTTTACATGAAACTAAGAACTAAATTGTCCTTCTAGAGCAGTAAATCTGGTAGAATGTTTTATTCATTTCATAATTCACATAGTTTTGTTGGCTAATGAACCTTAGAAATCTTGCTAATGACTAAGCACACTCGACAATATCAACCTGCTCCATGAACAACAACAAAACTTTCTGAATCCGCAACTGGTTGATCACTGAACTCATCGACGAAACTTGGAGGTTCAGACTGTCCAGGCCTTTTGCTCCAATCCATTCCAAGAACTTTTGCAGAATCCGAATTCGGAATCAATGCTTGACGAAGCTGGGACGAAACTTCCTTAAGATTCTCCTCATCTATAGTCTCCAATTTATTTTTACATGTGATCGCTGCACCTCCTGAACTAAACAGTAAGCAAACAATGAATCCTCAGAAAGAAGACATGCTAATAAGTAGAAAAGGATTCTAATTCCCTTGTTTAAACCAACCTGATGTCACTTCAAATGCAATTTGTACATTGTCAAGAGTAACCTAAAATAGTTAAATACAAACTCCGAAGAGAGAATCAACTGGACCATTCTAATATTTAAGTGACCAACATATTTCTATTTTTATTTTTTCTACAGGTAAAATCAATCACTATGTCTCAATCCCAAACTATGGGCTCATATACAATGAATCCTCCATATCACTGAAAGAATATACATTCTTGTTTGGCTATTTTTATGTTGTCCGTCAACCTATTATAACTCTCCTTTATCCAGGCTTGTAATGCTATGTTTTGCACATATGTCGAGTTAGTTTTTCCCCACTTGTTTGTAGGTAAAAATCATCAAAAAAGAAAATAACAAATGAAAGCACACCCAAGCTGAGGTATCATCATATCCGAGAGTTAAGAAGATACAAGGATCGTAGAAAAATAAAAAAATGGTACTTTTTTTGAGTATTTTTCTCGGAACTACAAAGTGTAAAAGTACTTGCTATAGTGAAATCAGTTGCTCCTCTCGGATCGTGATTATTTAATTATTTACTATTTAGAAGGATTTTTCACGTTAAAATCCCTGTGTCTTTGTTTCTCATTTTATTATCGTTGATTACCGTAATTTGGTTCTCAGCGTTTATTGCAGTTAGAACCGTGAATATATTTTGTTAATTATTTTATCCAACAATTGGTATCACAACACATGTTCTGCTCATAAATAGAAATATTTATCATGGTCGGTTGTAACTCTAAGAGAAAATGTCAGTAAAGTACGAGATAACAAGATTCAACAGTGATGACGGTCTTTCTATATAACAAAGAAGAATGAAAGGTCTACTTATCCAACAAGCAAGGCATTAGATAGCAATGGGACGAAGCTCGAACCCATGAAACATGAGGGTTAGGCAGACATGCATGAAAAGGCAGCTAGTGCAATCCGACTGCACTTGTCTAATGAAGTACTCAATAATGTCGGTGATTAAGATAGTGACCATGGTATTTAGAAATGACTAAAAAGCATGTACATGTCCAAATCTTTGGCAAACAAGTTATTTTAAAGAAAGGAACTATATGAGTGAAGGTACAAATTTCTGATCACATTTAAATATGTTAAATGGATTAATAATGCAGCTAGCCAACCTCGGAGAACAAATTAGTGAATTAGATAAGGTTATCTTGCTACTGAACTTGTTGCCATCTTCCTATGAATAATCATCCTGCATCGTAGAGATGCCACTGAGTAAAGGAGGTCAATTAGTCATCCTACTCAATGAGAAATAAAGAAGAAGCTTGAGAATCGGGGGCAGGGCTCTTATCATGGAAACAGAGGCATGAGTCATTATAAAGCTTCGAGTAGCATGATAAATTCAAAGGTCGTGGAAAGTCCTGGGACCGCTCAAAAGGTAGAAATTGTTACAATTGCGGCCAACCCGATCACTACAAAAGAAATTGCCCAAATCCAAAGAAAGATCAAAAGTAGTGGCCATAAGAATGATGACAACATAATTGTCGTAGTGCATAATGATGATTTGATGGCTCTCGTCATTCGCGAGGAGGAAGGATGTATATACTTGGCAAGCCAGGAGTCAAAATGGGTGATTGACATAGCAACATCCTACCATGCCACTCCGAAATAGTTCTTATATAGGTACGTCGTAGAAAACTTTAGGACGGTCAAGATGGGAAATACCAATCACTTAAAGATTGTGAGGATTAGTGGCATTTGTATCAAGACAAATGTCGGAGACGCATTAGTTCTAAAGTTGTGCAACACATACCAAATCTGCGAATGAATTTGATTTCAGGGATCGCTCTAAATTGAGGCGAATACGCGAATCATTTCGCCAATAGGAAGTGGAGGCTCATCAAAGGATCATTGGTGATTGCTAAAGTAGTTGCTCGCTACATATTCTACAAGGCAACTCAGTATGTGATGCGATTGTAGATGACATACCAGCAGATTTGTGGCACCAAATATTGTGCCATATGAGTGAGAAAGGACTGCAGATTTGTGGCATCATAAGCACATTAGTTCTCTACCATGCAAGATGGTTGTTTCCAAATTATCACAGGAAGATGGCAATGAGTTTAGGAATGGAATAGACTTATCTACTTCACTACATTTTCTCTCTGAGATTGACTAGCTACGTGATTAATCCATTAAACATTCAAATACGACAAGAAATTCGTACCTTCAGTCATATGAATGGAATACAGTTACTTTCTTAAAAACAACTTATTTGTCAAGGATTTGGACATGTACAAACTTTCTAGTTTTTTTAGATGTCACAAGTACTACCTTCATCACCTATATTATTCAGTAATTCATCAGACACGTGTAATCAGATTGCACTAGCCGTCTTTCCATCCATGTCTGCCTAATCCTCACGTTTCACGTGTTCGAGTTTCTTCTCATTGCCATCTAATGCCTTGCTTGTTGGATAGGTAGATCTTTCATACTTCATTGTCATACAGAGAAACCATAATCTCTATTAAAATTTGTTACCTCGTACTTTACTCCTGATATTTGTTTTTCACAGAGTACATTACATCGGATCATGAACAATAATTTTATGTATGAGCAAAACATATGCTCTTATACCAATTGCTGGGAAAAATAACCAACAAAATATTCACGGTATACAACTGCAATAAACACTGAGAACCAAAATACAGTAATCAACGATAATGATATATAAACAAGGACACCTGGAATTAAACATGGAAAATATTTCTTAAAAAAAAAGAAAACCACGACACCAGAGGACCAACTAATTTTACTATAGCGACAACTTTTCCACCTCACTATAGTACTGCTCACAGTCTCTTTTTCCTCTCAAAGTATTTTATTTCTCACACCTCGTAAATTCTTCTCTTGCTCTCTGTGATTTGTGTCATACATCTGAGAGAGCTCTGGCCTATATATAGTAGTAGAATTGCCTTGTGATGTCATTGAAGGCATCATCCTTTATGCCAAAAGTCATGTTTGACATTGGTAAACACTAGGGCTGTCTAAAGGTGGGGGATTGGCTGGAACCGGTCCGTACCGGTACTGCTCCGTCCCGGTCCGATTTGGGGCTAGGGGTAAGTGATTGGAGCTAAGGGGAAGGGGAAGGGAGGGGAAGGGAGGGGTAGGGGACCGAAAAAAATACCCTTAGAATCGATTCGGTTGGTACCCTAACGGTCAGTACCGTAACGGTTCGGTATAGGATCGGTACCCTAAACCTTTTTTTATTTTTATTTTTAACTGTTTTTTTTTTACAGTAAGCCAACGGTTATTGGCAACGGCCAAAAATGGCTATTTTTGCCTCCCTACCCCTTAATTTATATTTTTAACCTCAAAGTTTGTTAAATTACACTTTGGCCCTATTTTAAAACTATAAATACCTCATTTTATTCTTTTATTTTTCACATAAAACTCTCTTATCTCTCTAACACTCTCTCTCTCTAAAATTGCAATTAATATTCCAGCACTCAATTATTTTTCTATAATTTTCCACGCATCAACATCAATTATACGACGACGTATTTTTTGCTGGCACTACACCACTAGTCGGAGCAATTTTCTTCCGTCGACATCAATTATATATTGGTGCTTGGTACACTTGTTCCAACTTTTATTAAGTTTCGCATTTATTTTTGTTATCCCGGTATTGCTATTTGTTATTATTTTAATAATTTATTATTAAAAATGGCTCCTAAACTGGAAAATATATACTAGATTGACTACGGTTAATGCTACGGAGGGGGTCCCTCTTGTGAAACAAACGCTAACCAGTCCGGATTTATATGTTACAGACAAGAAACGTATAATTCTGTTTTTCAAGGTTTTCCTAGAACAATGGTTAGAAATGATGTTTGCGATGATGAAGGAAATGAAGACTTGCTAAAATATTGGATTAAAGCAGAGAGAAGATACATTCGCTTTATAATACAAGAAAACGGCGATGCATAATGAAATACTAACTACCGGAGATGGTGGGGATGCAGAAGAACAAGTACTATCAATTTCAAGCAAAGAACCACTAAAAGTTATTGAAAAATTATATAAATCCTTCAAAAGAAAATGTAATTTTATTTTTACAAGTATTGAAATACAAATAAATACTTATAACTTGTATTAGAAATATAATATTTACATTGAATAAAATAAAATAAAAGACACTTCATAGCCTTGAATTTTTTCATCCCGTAAAGTTTGTGTGCTATGTTGCTCGGACTCTCCTGAAAATGTCACCAGGTGCGTGTCGGATCCTCAAAAAGTAGTGTATTTTTGGAGGATCCGAAACGGGTGCGGCAGCACTCTGGAGAGTTCCCGCAACATAGTTTGTGTGTATTTAAATATAGCAATTTTTTTAAAATTTGAATTTAAAATACCCCTAAGTACCCTTAGTGGCCCCTTCAATTACCCTCCTACTAGGACTGGTAGTGTGATACACATAATCCAGTTACTGCCAACTCAGAGGCCAGCTAGGATGCCAAGTGGGCGAGCAGTTGGTTTAGCATGCAAATGTGATGCCGAAAATTCAAATGAGAGAATGGCGGGAAAGTTAATTAGGATCGATTTCAGCTAGCTTGTTCTCATTTTGCATTTTATTTGAATTCCTTGTATTAGCTATATAAATAGGAGAAATGTAATTGGAAAAGATACTATTGAATACTAAGAAAACTCAGAATTTCCCATCTCCTGTTCTCTTCTCTTCTTCTTCTTCCCACCTCTTATCTTCTCTTCCTCCAACTCGTTATTGTTTCATTGGTTGATACCTATAATTTGGTATCAATTGGTATCAGAGCTCGTCGATAATGGGACCGCGAAGAGCTGTGGATGTGGTGACTGGAGCTCAACCAGCTGATTTGCAAGAACAATATGAAGATTTATCAGCACAGCAGCTAGATCTCAGAGAGGAACTAGCTCAAAAGCAGCAGGAATTACGAGATGACATGGATAGGCGACATGCTGAGTTGCTCCAGATGGTAAGTTGTCTCAAAAACTCATTCGATGGTTGGCAATTGAATCGACAGTCGAAGGACAGTACTTCTACCTCGAACGTAAGGGACAAGGTGCTCCAATCAGGGCACGGTATCTTAGGTCCAAATCCTTACTGTGCTAATTCTAATCGAAGTCATTATCTGCTTTTTCCTCGTTTTAATGGAGAAAATTTGAAAAGCTGGCTATATAGGATTGAGCAGTATCATTGTGTTGATAAAACTCCTCTTAATCAAAGAGTGAGCTTAGTAGCAATGAACTTAGACGATGAAGCCTTGGAATGGCACCAATCTTATATGAAATGTCATGAATCAATGGAAATACCTTACTAGGAGGAATACTTAGCTGCTTTGGTTGAAACGTTTAGTGAAGAATATTATGATCCTATGTTAGAGCTCAAACAATTGAGACAAACTGGTTCTGTGAGAGAATTTAAGTTTGCTTTTGCTCGACTCTTAGCTCAGTGTGACTTATCTGTAAGTCAAGCCATCTCCTGCTTCCTAGGAGGGCTCAAAGAGGAGATAGTGAATCCTGTGAAGATGCATGAGCCTCAGACTCTCTCTAAAACATATAGGCTAGCTAGGTTAGCAGAGGCTACCTTAGCCGCTAATGCTCGAGCACATAGATCCAATTCTAGTGGACAAACTTCCCTTGGTGTGAGGAGACCTGTTTATGATTCCTCACCAATCAGACCACATCTTACTAATACTCCTACAAACATCAAGCTAACCTTACCTGCTCCTAGATCTCCAGTAGTTCCCAAGAACAGGAGGACAATTTCTCCTTCTGAAATGCAAGCTAAGAGAGCTCAAGGTTTATGCTATTTTTGTGATGAGAAGTATTCACCTGGCCACAAGTGTACATTACCAAAGCAATTATTTGTACTGGATTTGGAATATGGAGATGATGAGAGTTTAGAGGAATCAAACCAAATGACAGAAGGTCAAGCTACTAATGAGGATTGGTCTTTAGGTGAAAGTGATCCTCCCATGATTTCATTATGTGCATTGAGTGGAATACAAGGTGCTCAAACTATACATGTGACCGGGTACAGTAACAAAAGGCCAATACAAATTTTGTTAGATGGAGGCAGCACCCATAATTTTATAGATTGTGAGTCTGCTAAACGACTTGGTTGTGTCATATCCCCTACTAAGGTGGGATATGTTAGCCTTGGTAACAATTCTATGGAGGCTACGGAGTAGTAAGGGACTTCCAATGGATGTTGCAGGGTACCTCTTATACTTCAGATCTTATTGTCTTCCCAGTTGGAAGATATGATCTAGTTTTGGGGGCATTGTGGATGAAAACACTAGGACCAATCACTATGGATTACACTGCCTTAACCATGTCTTTTACTTACCAAGGCAAGTTCCACTTGTTGAAGGGTGCTTCTGAAGAATGCAAATTATCTAGCACCAAGGCTATCAACAAAATAAAGGGAGACCAAGTGCAGCTTTTTATGTTACAGGTTCTAGTTACTGAGCCTGAGTTATCAAAAGGAGATCAGTTGAATGCATTGCATTTATCCAAGGGACTTCATGTTCCTGCTATTATTGAGGACCTTCTCAATAGATATCAGCAGGTGTTTGCTGAGCCAACAACCCTACCTCCAAAAAGGGGTACCTTTGATCACAACATTCCCTTACAACCTTACAACCTGGAACCAAGCCTAACAATATCAGGCCTTACAGGTACTCTTCTCTGAAGAAGGACATTATTGAGCAGCTGATTAAGGACATGTTGCAGCAGGGTGTGATCCAATATAGCAACAGTCCTTTTGCATCTCCAGTGGTATTAGTAGGGAAGAAAGATGGAACATGGAGACTATGTGTGGATTATAGAGAACTGAATCAGTGCACTGTGAAGGATAAATTTCCTATTCTTATTATAGATGATTTATTGGATGAGTTAGCAGGGGCAGTGATATTTTCTAAAATTGATCTTCGATCAAGTTATCATCATATCAGAATGGTTCCAACTGACATTCCTAAGACAGCCTTTAAAACTCATTTTGGTCATTATGAGTATTTGGTTATGCCCTTTGGCTTGATCAATGCTCCATCTACCTTCCAGTGTCTCATGAATCATCTATTCCAATCATTTTTGAGGAAATTTGTCCTAGTCTTCTTTGATGACATCCTAATATATAGCAAGAGCTTGTCAGAACATGTTTCTCATATACAACAGGTTTTTGATGTCATGGTCACTAACAGTCTTCTAGCCAAACATTATAAGTGTGTATTTGGAGTCTCCCACGTGGAGTATCTGGACATTTCATTTCTAGTGAAGGAGTTTCTACAAATCCTAAGAAGATCAATGTTGTCCAACAATGGCCTACTCCCACAACCATCAAACAACTAAGGGGTTGTTTGGTTTGAATACAATTTATACCGATATAAGTTATACTGGTATAAGTTATATTGGGAGAAGTTATGCTGGAATTAGTTATGCTGGGATTGTTGTTTATTCATTGTTTGGTATATTGTATTAAGAATGACGATTGCATAATTTCTAAGAAGAAGGTACCGGTGCTAATTACCCCACCTTCTATAAGGTATAAGTTATCCCAGTGTTAAAATTAACACCAGGATAACTTATACCTGATTTGCTAACCAAACAGGGTATTAAGGTGGTATTAAATTTGTATACCACCCTTATACCTTCTTATACCTCATACCAAACGACCCCTAAGGAATTTCCTTGGGCTTGCAGGATATTACAGGAAATTCATTAAGGGATATGATCTTATTAGTCGACCATAAACTGAGCTTCTGAAGAAAGATAGTTTCAAGTGGTCTATAGATGTTGCTCAGGCTTTTGATGCACTGAAGTTAGCCCTTACTACTGCACTTGTCTTAGCATTGCCTGATTTACTCTATTCCTTTTGTGGTAGAAACTGATGCTAGTGGCATTGGCATTGGTGCTGTTTTGATGCAGCTTGGCCATCATATAGCCTTTATTAGCAAAGGACTGGCTCCTCCACATGCTGCCTTACCTGTCTATGAGAGGGAATTACTTGCCCTTGTCTTTGCTGTCACTAAATGGTCTCACTATTTACTAGGGGTGGGCATAAAATCCGAAAAACCGAACTTCGAACCGGACCAAATTAATTCGGTATTTCGGGTTCGGTTTTTTCCGGTATTTCGGTCTAATCCGATATTACATTTTCGGTATTTCGGTTCGGTTCTCGGTATTATAATCTAAAATTTCGGTATACCGAAATTTTAAGGACATTTTTTTGGACCCTACCTATATCTACCCACCCAGTGCCCAGCCCCAAGCGACGCCCCCAAGCCCAAATTTAATTCCCATTCCGGTCGCCCCCCAAGCCCAGTACTCTTAGTCTTAGGTTAGGCCATTTTAATTTTTAGCAATAGCAATTAGCAAATTAGGTTAGCAACCAACGGCTCAACGCAGTCTCTCTCATCTTCAGTTCTTCACCCACGCAGCCACGCTTTCACTCTCTCAGAGTCAGGCAGTCATAGAGTCATTTCCGTCTCCGATCTAGGCGTTAGGCGTTGCCGCGTTGGTGATTCCAAGTTCCGACTCCTCTCTCCTCACTCCTCACTCAATCATTGGATTATTTCGAAGCTCAACGCTCCGGCCAGGTTCATATGAATTTTCTATGATCTTTATTTTGTGATTGTTTGAGGTTTCTTTTTATATTTTGTAAATCTGGTCTCTATTTTTAAGTTTTGAACTTTAATTTCTGTGTGGTCACTCTAAAGTTGTGTGGCTATAAATTTCTGTGTGTCCACCTCAGAAGAAATTGGATTTAAAGAGTAGCTGGCTTTTATTTTTGGACCGCCTAGAGATAGTTTATTGTAATTCATAACGTCCATTTTCAGTTATTGTGATATGAGAATTCTCTCTGTTGCTTTCACTTTTCTGAATATAAATCACCCTTATTTCCCCTTAAAAGATACTTCCTCCAAATTGTACATTGTCCAATATTAACACCTGAACACTGTCCGTTTGATTTTTATTTTTTTTTGATTAATTGCTAAATTGTCAATACTGTCTTTATCTTTTTGCTTAAGTTTTGATTAGCTATGTCACATTATATGTCAACGTTAACTCCTAAAACATGAACAAATAGCTTCAATTTTTGTATAGTTGTAAGTGTCAAATGGATTTCCACTGGTAAATTTCTGTCGCACGTGTTAGAAATATTGTGAGGTATGTGAGAGCTTCGCCTGCAAGGACCTTAAAGTTTAAACAGTGTTGTGCACATGTAAAGGTAGAATGTACCAAAACTTTGTGTTTGGATGTTCCTACTAGGTGGAATTCCACCTATTTGATGTTGGATACGGCACAAAACTTTGAAAAGGCCTTTGACAAGTTTCATCTTTTTGCTGATGGATTTTCTGCTTATCAATGTTCTTGTGAAGATGGTAGTAGTGTAGGTCCTCTTGATTCTGACGATTGGGTGAATGTGAGGAATGTGATCAAGTTTCTTGCAAGATTTCACGAGCTCACCAAAAAGGTTTCAGGTTCACGTTATGTAACTTGTAATGCTCATTTTGAGGATGTATCTGAACTTTATTGTCATTTGAAAAAGTGTTTAGTTAGTGAGGATGAGCATTTGAGAAAAATGGTTGAGCGGATGCAAGAAAAGTTCAAGAAGTATTGGGGTGAGCCTGAAAAGATGAATAAAATGATTTTTATTGCTTCCGTCTTGGATCCACGTAATAAATTTGAATATGTTGAGGGAGCACTTGGAGAACTTTTTGGGGAGGAAAAGGGGAAGAAAGTAAATGCTGAGGTGTATGNAAAATACATGTGAAGAACAAGAGCCTTTTAGTGAAGAATTTGATATCTTAAGTTGGTGGAAAACACATGCTCCTAGACTTCCTATTCTTTCGGAGTTGGCTCGTGATGTGTTGGCCATTTCAATTTCTAGTGTGGCATCGGAATGCGCGTTTAGCACCGGTGGCCGTATTCTTGATTTATTTAGGAGTTCATTGACTCCTAAAGGTGTGCAAGCTCTTATTTGTGTTCAAGATTGACTTAGAGAAGAGAAGAATCATATTAGTGTTGAAGAAGACTTGAAGTATCTTGAGGAACTCGAGCTTGGTAAGCTTTAATATTTTGTGTGTATTTTAGTTCAAAATAATATATCATACTTGTTTATTTGTCATTGTCATTGACATATTTGGTCGAGTTATCTTTAGATATGGAAAATAATGGAAGCACTACTAGCATTGCTTGATGTATAGTTGTAACTTGCAACTTGAGTGGTAAGTTTAATACACTATTTGTTTTGGTGATATTCTTTTGTAGTTTTGTTTTATTATCATCAAAAAATAATATTCTAAATTCTAACTTATGATTTATATATTGTTTAGGTTCAAGTGCAATCATGCCCCGTGCTCGGTTGGCCATTTTCGGAGAAAACATTTGCAGCCTGTTAATGCTGCTACAGTGCTGTCCCAGCAATGTTTTTGAATCAATTGGGTGTGAGGATTTTATTCTGTAACTGTTCTGTAACAGAACAGTTGGACTGCTAATTTGTTCTCTTTCTGTAATGGTTTTGTTTCTGTTGTTCTGTTTCTGCATTTCTTGTTTGTATTTTGGAGGCTGATTGTATTTTAGCCTGTTGAGCTCATTTTGGACCTGCTACAGTGTTGTCCGCCAGATGTTGAGTTGCATTTTAGCTGTATTTTAGCCTGATAGCAGACTGTTAAGTGTTAAAGTTTGTTTGCTTGTTCTTTTCTGCATTTTGGGGCTGCATTTTGCTTGTATAAAGTTTGATTATGAAACTGAAAATTTTGATAGCAGCAGTTCGTTGTTTGATAGCAGAAAAATTTGATTGCAGATTTTAAGTGTTAAAGTTTGATTATGAAACAGAATTTTAAGTTTGTTTGCTTGTTCTTTTCTGTATTTTGGAGCTGCGTTTTGCTTGTATAAAGTTTGATTATGAAACAGAAAAGTTCGATAGTAGCATTTCGTTGTTTGATAGCAGAAAAGTTTGAATGTTTGATAGCAGCATTTCGTTGTATAAAGTTTGATTATGAAAAGCTTGTTCTTTTTATCAGCATTTCGTTGTTCTTTATTACCGAATATTAAACCGAAACCGTACCGAAACCGTACCGAACCAAAATAATAAATACCGAACCGTACCGAAATATTTTGGTACGGTATTTGGTATACGCAATTGATAAACCGAATACCGAAATACCGTACTGAAATTATTAAATACCGAACCGAAATACCGAATGCCCACCCCTACTATTTACTTGGGCAACACTTTATTGTGAAGACTGACCAAAGGGCTTTGAAGTACTTATTAGAGCAAAAACTACACACTGTTTCACAACTTAGATGGTTAGCTAAGTTGCTCCCTTTTGATTTTGAAATTCAATGCAAAAAAGGAAAGGAAAATACTGTTGCAGATTCCCTCTCCAGGGTTGATGGTGCTGAGTTGATGACCCTGATGGTCTCTTCTGTGCAGGCTGATTTATGGCAAGTTATTTCAGATAGCTGGAAGAATGATCCTGAACTTTAAACTCTCATTGCATCTCTAGTGCAGACTCCACAAAAACACTTTACTTGGCTCAATGAACAACTAAGAAGAAAGGGCAAATATGTAGTGGGAAAGGATGATATCTTACGGAAGAAAATCTTAACCTTGTGGCATTCTACTCCTACTGGAGGCCATTCTGGGATTGATGCTACTACAAGGAAGATGATGGCTTACTTCTATTGGAAGGGGATAAGAAAGGACATATTGGATTTCATTCATAGTTGTGATATTTGCCAAAGGAACAAATATGATACCTCTGCCTGTCCAGGACTTTTACAGCCGTTGCCTATACCTGCTACACCTTGGACATAGAAGGTTTACCTAAATCTAAAGGCAAAACTGTCATTTGGGTCATCACTGATAGGCTTACTAAATATGGACACTTTATTGCTCTTGCTCACCCCTACACTGCCCACTCTCTTGCTATTGTGTTTATGGATTCCACCTTTAAGCTTCATGGTTTTTCAGCTTCTATCACAAATGAGACGGATCCTATATTCATAAGCTCCTTTTGGAAGGAATTCTTATCAGTTCAAGGTGTTACAATTCAAACATCTACAGCTTATCATCCACAGACGGATGGTCAAAGTGAGGTGATCAATAGGTGTTTGGAAACCTATCTAAGATGTTTTTGTAATGACTCCCCTGCTGATTGGTGTTCATTCTTGCCCCTAGCTAAATGGTGGTACAATTCCAGCCCTCACTCTGCCATTAAAACCACTCCTTTTGAACTTCTTTATGGGTATCCCCCTCCTATACACCTCCCTTACCTTCATGGTGATTCCTCCATGGAGACTGTTGAAGATATTATGTTGGTTAGGGACTTTAAGCTTCAGTTAGTTAAGTTTCATTTGGGCAGAGCTCAACAAAGAATGCAAGCCCAGGCCAATAGTCACAGGCCATCAGTCACAGATCCGATCGTGTCTTTCAGGTGGGGGACTGGGTATTTGTTAAACTCCAACCCTATAGACAATCCACTCTCTCTCTTTCCCCTTATCACAAATTGACCTCCAAATATTTTGGTCCATATCCTATAGTTGAAAGGGTGGGTGTTGTTGCTTATAAACTTCTCCTTCCTCCTAAAGTTCAACTTCACCCTACATTTCACATTTCTCAGCTCAAATTCTGTTACTCCTTAACCTCCACTATTGTTCATCCTCCTATCTTGAACTTAGCTAGTTCTTTGTGCCCTTCTCCTGAGGCAGTGTTGGCAAAGAGACTCATCAAAAAGGGCAATAAGGTTGTGGCTCAATGTTTGATCAAATGGACTGACTTGGATGCAACGCAAGCTACTTGGGAGTTGGCTTCAGACCAATGATAAAAAAAGCGTCCGCTTCATCGCTTTAAGCGAGAAGCGAAGCGGAGCGGAGGGGTAGGCGCTTCTACTGGTTGAAGCGACTCTGGTAAAATAAAGCGACCGCTTCTCTATAAAAAGCGAGAAGCGGTGAAGCGGGGAGAAGCGAGCGAAGCGGACGCTTTTTTATTAAAATACCCAACAGCCCTATTTAATTAAAAACTTGGTATTCTATTTTATTTTGGACTTTGTACTTCTTCGAAAGCAGCAACCAGCGATAAACTAGGGTTCAGAAACAAACAGCGACTTTCTTCAAGGCTCAAGCATCGATTTTCTTCTTCAAAGTAGGGTTCTTCTTCTTCCTCAAGCAGCAACTTTCAATTGTTACCAGGTATGTTTCTGCACTTTTTCTTTTTCTTTTTCTTTTTAAACGTCCAAAAAGCGCCGAAATGCTGGCGAATTTTTTTCAGAAATATTCTGCCCAGTTCTGCCGAGTTTCTGCCCATTTTCTGCCCAAAATTACATGTGTTGTCTATGCACTATTTATTTTAAATATTTTTTTTAAATTCCGCTTCAATTAAAAAAAGTGAGCGCTTCGCTTCTCGCTTCTCGTGAAATGGAGGTTGTCACTTTTCCTCGCTTCACGCTTTTCACAACACTGCTTCAGACTTGCACACCAGATTTCCAGAGTTCACCCTTGAGGACAAGGGTGTTGTTCATCGAGGGGGTATTGATACACATAATCCAGTTACTGCCAACTCAGAGGCCAACTAGGATGCCAAGTGGACGAGCAGTTGGTTTAGCATGCAAATGTGATGCCGAAAATTCAAATGAGAGAATGGCGGGAAAGTTAGTTAGAATCGATTTCAGCTAGCTTGTTCTCCTTTTGCATTTTATTTGAATTCCTTGTATTAGCTATATAAATAGGAGAAATGTAATTGAAAAAGATATTATTGAATACTAAGAAAACTCAGAATTTCCCATCTCCTGTTCTCTTCTCTTCTTCTTCTTCCCTCCTCTTATCTTCTCTTCCTCCAACTCGTTACTGTTTCATTGGTTGATACCTATAATTTGGTATCATAGTGGTACTGGTACGGTACCCCCAAAAATCCCCTTACCCCGTACCCTTAATTCCCCTTAGCCCCAGTCCCCTTAAAGAACCCCTCCCTTACCGGTACCGCCCCCTTACCCAGTTCCCTTGAGTACCCACAACCCTCCCCTTAGACAGCCCTAAACACATACAAATATTGACTGGCCGCCTATTAAGTTCAAAGAGGAACAACAAACTTTCTTTCCTCTTTTTCATGGTTTCACACTTTGGCAGACGGGGCTGGACCTCACAAAATAAGAGCCTCTTCCTAGTAGGATGAGTTATTTTTTCCCTTCTTATTTATAGGTAAAAAAATATCGCAAAATTTGTCCCAGATGAAAACGTCCACAACTTTTTAGACCCAATACTTCTTAGACCCATTTCAATACCTCAGCCAGTCCAATAACAACAACAACAACAACAACAACAAACAAATTGCTCAAGATCCTAGATCACTCTCCATTGTATTGGTCGGAAAAAGCAAATAGGGTAATTCCAAATTTCAGATTTTTCAATCAAATCCACAGATATCAGATTAAATGGAACAGAAAGAAACTAAAAGATAAAAAAAGAATATTTAATGAATACCAAGATTGAGCGGTAAGAAAAAAGAAAAACTCACCGAGCTTGACGATGCAGCGGACGCGTTTGGTTGGAGTGACAGGGGCGGAAGCTTTATTCTGCTCCATTTTGGTTGATGCTTTCTGCTACTCTTCTAAGTCGCTGCTGCTACTGCAACAGTAGAAACTCTGTTTTTGTTCGGACTCCGAGCCCGTGGTAGCTCAAAATAGAAGCACAAAAGCAGCACTTTTTCTTCTTTTTTTCCTTTCTTTCTTCTAAATATAAATGCACCTGGGTTTTTTTTTATGTTTGTCTGAGCTTAGACGATATTTTGACCGAGGGATTAATTTAATAGTAATTCATTAAAAAGAATAATGTAACAACTTGTTTGGATGGTGTACTGATCGTATTGTATCGTATTGTTACTTTAAATACGATGTTTGTTTTGGTTGTTACTTAAATTTTATTGTACCGTATCGTTAAATCCGTCGTTACGTAACGACGAAAAGTGTCACTTTATGTAACTACCGATTTGGTGTGGTTGCGTCGTTATCTTATCTTTTTATCTCATCTCACCCTTTACTATTATTAAATAATTTTATTTTATCATTTACTCTACCTTTTTATATATTAAATTTATTTCGTATACTTTATAATATTGCAAAATTTATTCTTCATATTGCTGGTGCATGATATCATGAAAAAACGGCAAACGATACAATCTATCCAAACATTGTATTCATCATACGATATAGTACAATACAATACAATACAATACGATACGATATATTATGAAACGATGTGAAACAACCATCCAAACAAGGGCTTAAATAACAATATGTGAAAATGGTTTTATAATTAATTTGACCAATCATTTAGGACATTTTTGTTTTACCAAAAAGTGCTAAACCCTTTTTGTCAAATTGATCAATGAAAATATAGAGGGTGAATCCTATTTAAATATAATAATTACTAGATATGGAGTTTAGATATATTAATGAAGTAAGACCGGGTCTGGTAATAATGAATGCCAACTAAAGATGTTCAATGATTGTCGATGAATATAACAATGAGAGTATGCAATAAATGTTGATAATGGCAATAGATGTAATAAGAAGGAATTTATCACCCAAATATTAGATGACTTGGATGATTCTCCTTTCTGACAACAACGTGAGCTTATAGAAAACGAAGGTGGACAAGGAATCCTTGAATCTTGTGAATAAAAGATGTATATTGATCAATGGAATCAGTGAACAAGACAAGCTTCTATATATTCTTTACAGTCAACTCTTTACAATGTGTTCTTATCAGAAAAGTGAAGATCCTTTTTGTTCCTTATCTTTTCCTATTTATAGGGGATATTCTTAATAAATCCTAAAAAGTACAATAGAAGGAATATTCAATAGAATATTCAATAGAATATTCAATGGAATATTCCTTCTCATTATTCTAAAACTTATTCTAATTGTTGCTTTCATACGTTCTTTACACAATCTCGACGCTAGTCCTTCATTAGGCCACTCCTCGTCATTGAGTTGTGGCCGGCCTCAACTTCGACCACATCTCGTCCATTTGCAGTCATTAAGTTCAGCCCAAATTTTGACCAATACAGTTAGTCCCTCCGCTTGTTGAGGTCGTTCCCTTGGATGTCCTCGATGAGCGGATTCTGTCTGCAACCGGTCAAAGGAAATATGGTCGTGATGACTGAATCGATCCGGCCGAGGTCGAATTGGTGACGGTCGCATGTAGGGTCGTGGTTAGCATGACTGCGTAGGATGATGGCATGGCCACACGCGTCATCATTACGCGTCTTCCCAATGTAGTGCGTTGTTTCCAGTGCCTCTGTTTCTTCGATTTTGGCGCCACTAACGGCTCCTTGTCTCGATTCAGACGCCACCAAACCCTATAAATAGGGGAGGGGGCTTCATTATCGAAACTTTTAGCATCTCCTATTTTGTATGCACTTTGTTCATCCTTAAGCTTCCTCTCTGATCTCTGTTTCCAATTTTCTACATCTTATTCAGTTTCAGTTCCCGATTTCTTTTCCGGTCGGTACTTACTTTCCCTGATTTCATCGTACACACTTCATTACAAAAACAAACAAACAAACAAACAAACAACATACACACTTCATTATGAAAAAATGTCAAATTCTCCTCATACTTCTGACAGAGTCTCCGATGCCACCCCGTTATCGGTAGCCATTCCTTCCGGCGGTGGTGAGCCCATTGTAGAGGAAGATGAGAGCTTCCCCACCGTGGAGGAGGTGGTTCCTAGGAACCCTTTTGGTCAGAAATGACTTTCCTAAAGAACATGTCCCTGCTCCTGCTCAGGTACTCTCCGAAAACGGGACCGAGTCAAATAGCCGCCCTCCGTTCTAAATTCGGTACCCCCTCACGGCCCAGGATGTCATGGTCTAAGGACGTCATCCTCAACAGACTAAAGACAATTTTCATGGTCTGAAGGGAATTTGCATCATAGCTAAATTTACGCAAAGTTATACGTATATGCTTGTGATACATCTTTTGATTTGCAGGTGACCCAACGAGTAACTGTTATCCCAACAGGAGCAATCCCGCTCCATTTCCTTCAATTATTTCACCCATAACCGTTTCACTTTACTCGGAACCTTTCCCTTGCGATAACTTCATCAGTTTATTTTGCTGGTGGATCCAGAACTACACGCGACCTGATTCCTGTAAAACCAGGGACAACTCGTAAACCAGAGTACGACCTATATCTCTCAGATCACTCTATTCGGTCAAAATTGACCATCGTATCTTTACCCGACAACTCTTTCATCCTTCCCGGGTAAAGAAGGCAGCTAATGATACCTAATTTTTTCCTATATAGTTTCAAAATACATATATATATATATATATATATATATATATATATATATATTCAAAATAATGCATGAGCATCAACTAGCATATTGTCATAATTTTCTGTAATTTTAAAAGATTTTTAATTAATTTATCCCAACATTTTATTATCTAAATAATCACTAATTGCATCACAAATGATTTTATAATAATTTTATTGCTTAATTTTTATCACTCATATCTATATTAAGTTTTAATTATTTTATGCATAATTATATTTACATCTTTAGGTTATAATTGCAATGACTTTGCACTAATAGCCCATGTATCTATAATTACTTTATTTTACACGAAAATAACTTTTTACATTTTTATAATATCAATAATTATTTAAAATCATTTTCATACACAAATAACATTTTTCATCATATATTAACTATTTTATAAATTATTTTATTAATTTAAGTGGGTATTTAAAATATAGTCCTTTTCAATTAAATTTTCGGACCTACCCAATAGCCCAATAGCCTACCCAGCCCAATTATTATAAACCAATACCCATAACCCTGACCCAATTACCCTACCCGTCCATAACCCGGCCCAGCCTAAATTTAATCATGGCCATTGATCTCAGAAGATCAACGGTCCAGGATCAACCTTCCTTTTTAATTACACTAACCCCTAAACCCTACCACCCATTTTACAAATCCTCCGTCCTTACATCCCTTATCTTCTCTCTCGCCCCCCTTCTAACCCTAACCCGTCGTCACTGATATCCCCCTTGAATCATGTGGTATTTCTTCGATTCCATGCCTTATCCGGCCTCATCTCTCTACTGGTTGTATGATTTTCATGTTACTTGAGGGTAATCTCAAGAGATTCAAACAATATTTGGTTAAAAATCTCTCATTTCTCGGTTAATCCGTCTATATTCACTCTGATGTCTGTGAGTACTAATACTTTCGTGTTTTTATGGTTTCAAATCTCTAGTTCGAACCAGATTTGATTCACTTCTATTTATTTTCATGAACCTAGCTATTTATGGTTGAATCCGTTTAGATCTGAAGCGATTTTGAGTTTGTTTGGTATTTTTCCCTTAAGATTTTATGTTTTTACTATTATTGTTAATCGATTTTATTTTACCCTAAAAGCTAGGGTTTTGATTTCTAATGGGGGTTCTGCAAGAAAATGTTTTTTTAAATGTTTCAACTCTGGTTTTCTTCTTTACTTTTTTGACTGATTTATACTAGAGTTTAATCTCTATGTATTTGATATGCCTTAGGGTTTCAATTAGTCGACTATTTATTATAATGCTTTGCCCGTTTACCTTAGCTCTATCAATTAAAGTGATTAATTGATTTACTTGCCTAAATCAGGGTTTGAATTTAGTACCCGTATTTTCTTATTGAGTTCTTACTTGTTCTTACCTTTTTTATATACCCATATTACTGTCTGGTTTTGTGTTCTGACTTCTAATTGATTGTGGAATAAGTTTTTACTTTACTTGACCTCATTCTTAGATACTGATTGATTCCGTGCGAGATTTTCCTTAAATTAAGTAGTACTTATTTGATTATGTCCTCTTAATTGATTCATGCTGACCGTAATTGATTGATTAACTAATTTTCATACCTTATTTGTGTGTAATTGATTTTATACCTTATTTATTTTACTCTACTGGATGACACTCGCACACTTTTACAACTTCTTCACTTTACAACTTAAAACTCTCAAGCATTATGTTCTCTCAAAAAACTTAAGTTCTCTCTTTCTATTATTTTGATTTGCTGCACTGTTTGGCCGGCTGAAAGCCAAGACTAGATTCTCTGGATTCAAAACCGCTGTTACATTCCTGTTTGCTTTTTTCTCAACTGTTATGCTTTAACTCTGGTTATCCTATTTTTGTCCTATGTGCTTATTTGGTTAGTTTATTTCAAAATCTCAGCATGCTTCTGTTGCTATATGACTATATGATTTCACTTAGTGATATTTGGTAAACTAAGTTATCTCCAATAATGCAAAATCCTGCCTAATTCAGTTGTATGTTCCATGTTCTGAACATGACTAGATATTGCAAGCATGTAATTAATGTGTGGCCAATTCTGTTTGTTAATTCAAGTGTCCTTGCTATTTTGTGATTACTTTAAATACTAGTACTAGTATCTAGTTTGAATAAATACTAATATGCTTGAACCATGTACTGAATGGATTCTGTTTGTTTCTTGGTACAACTTTGTTTGCTACCATGTAGTCTGAATCCGTTTGATTCCGGAAGTTAAACTGTTTTCTAAAGCTGTCCCCTTACCCTCTATGTACTGATTTTTTCAAATTACTAATCTTAGTTATTTAGGTTCCTACCACCCCCAGTGTGAGCACTGCCTAGGGTCCTTGAGACTCCTCCGAACTCTGACACATTGGGGCTGGTCTTCCAACCATTTATGAACTGTTTTTTAAGTGTGGTCCTGGTGTGAGAATTTCCCGTGGTCCCTGAGGCCCTTGGGAACTTTGACACACTAGGAACCTAATTCTATGTGCCACAGATGGATCTTCCTTTATGCTTCAGAGTTGCTATGTTTGAAGGCTTGGTTCCCATGTTTATATTGGGCCTGCTAATGCTTCCTATAGTGTAATGGATACTGTTATGTAATTTATTCATTATGGTCTGTAATTAATGTAATAATCTCTATAATAAACAGATCTGGGGTTTAGTAGTAAAAGCTGTTTTTTTTATATATCTTTGTTTGAAACTCGGTAGAAATCCTACCTATAGGTTTATTGTGTTGATTATGTGAATGTTACTAATAGTTTAGAGATTTTTCCTGTAAGATGTTTTTCTGACTTTGCATTTTCACATTTTTAGCATACTAGAGACTCTACCTATAGGGTTTTTGTTAATTATGTATTAGAATCTATGTTCATTAGATCTACACATGTTTTGAATCCCAACGTGCATTAGTGATCATGTATATAAGATCCTATTTGTTTGAATAATAACCTTCCTGGCAAGCTGTTTAAAATTCTTCCCACATTCAACTTAGATATCATGCCTATAGGAGATATCATACCTAGAAATCATGTCTATAGGATTTGAATTCCTAGACATCCTGCCTATAGGGTGAAATCAGTTTGTAACTTAGAAATCATGTTTATAGGAGTTTTAAATCAATTCAACGCCTATAGATCATGTCTATAGGAGTTAAATCAATTCTGTAAATTAGAAAGCATGCATATAGAATCTAAAAGGGATAAAACCTATCTTTATGAGTTAAAATTAGTAACTCACTTAGAAACCATGTTATAGGTCTGTAATTAAATAATTCGTATAAACCATGCCTATAGGATTCTGTCAATCAGTTTTGAGTTCGATCAATTTTGGGTGATCACATAGGCAAATCTATAGGGTTACTAATGATTCTGGGCCTAAAGTTGTGACATCTTGCTGCCTGAAAATGCCCAGATTCAAAGTTTCATAAAATCAGTAGGTAAGCCAGTAGGTCCCAATGCTCGTCTTAATAAACTGCTTCTTATATTCTGTTCTGCTCATCTAGATATCCTGCCTATAGGATCCTAAATCAATAAAGTTTGTTGATTCAATTGCGTGTATTTGTTGTCTACTTGTGGATGTTAATATGAGTCTTTATTTGCTCCTTACATGATTGTCCTATCTGAATTATTGTTTGTCGATTAGCTTTTTCTCATTTTAAGCAACATAGGCCAGTCTAGAACCACCCTAAATAGAGGTCCTAAATACCTCCAGGACCATAGGTAATGGACGGGTAGTGCACGCATAATGTACGAGTTAGAAGCTACTAGAAGGCTTAGGTAACAACTTAAAGATAGTAATTGGGTAGTAAAGGAGATGATGACCCGTGCGCTAATAATATGAGTAGCATCCCAACTCGGGGAAAGTTACCAAGTATTGCATGGAATGATCCTATAGGCTAAAAAACCTAGGACCCCTTTTATCCTACTTAAAGTAATCAGTGTTTGTCTAAGTTGTTTTATTTCCTTTTTCTTAAGACTAATTTGCTTAATTAAGTTTGGCCGGGAGCCACCGTTGTGGGACTCGAGGGGTGCCTAACACCTTCCCCTTAAGGTAATTTCGATCCCTTACCCGATCTCTGGTAATGCAAACTGGTTACATGAGTTAACTGCGCTAGGTGACCTAACGCACCTTGATTCGTTAGGTGGCAACTCTTAAAATCCCATACCCTATCCTAAACGGAAGGGAGTTGTCTTAGAAATGTCGAAACCCGATTTCGCGAGGAAAAGGGGGCGCGACAGGTGGTACCCTACGTATTTGTAGGTCTGAGCGAGCTAGTGAAGCGGAGACTTCGGCGCTCAAGGTGGCAAGGTTGGAGGAATGAGTTGGGGGTTTGGAGACAAAGCTGTCTGGGCTGAACGAGAAGGCTATCACCTTAAGGGCCGAGAAGGAGCAACAACAGTCCTAACCGTCTACTTCTTGTACTTTTGTCGATCCTAGTGTGTCACGGGAGTTGTACGAGATATGGGTTCACGCTGAGGCCCAACATGACGTATATAAGTCTTTGAAGGCATCCGAAAAAGTTTTCTAGGCAGAGTTTGAGGATGTTCGTGTCAAGGCCTGCGCAACTCGTGAAGCCTGCGGTTACAACCCTGGTACGCCCGGCGGGGATGATGATTAAGACGCCTTGGATGGGCTTGCCTCCGACCCTTGGTATGATGATGAGTATGCCGGTGATGCTGATGGGGATGATATGGAGTGAAGCCTTTGTACTTGTTTTTTTTTGGTTTTGCTATTTTTTGTGGGGGCGTCTCTTAAGCCCTTTGTAAAATGTATTGGAGTTGAACAATTGAAATGGAACAATTTTCTTTTTGCCATGTATTTTTGGATTTTCTCTTCTCTTTTTTTCCTCTCTCGTTGGTGTTTTCTGTTGTGAGAAAGTCCCTGACTTTTCGTTCATTTTCATGTAAGAGTGATTTGGGCGAAGTCGAATATAGACCAATTTGAGGTCAAATATAAGTTCGCTCGAACGAGGCCGAGTTTAGATTGACTCGAGCGGGGTCGAATGTAAAATAATTCGAGAGGTCGAATAATTCGAGAGAGGTAGAATGTTTAATAATTCGAGCAGTGTCGAACGTAAGTTAATTCGAGCGAGGTCGAATGTTAAATAATTCGAGCAGTGTCGAATATAAGTTAATTCGAGCGAGGTCTAATGTTAAATAATTCAAGCAGTGTCGAATGTAAGTTAATTCGAGCGAGGTTGAATGTTAAATAATTTGATTAGTGTCGAATGTAAGTTCATTCGAGCGAGGTCGAATGTTAAATAATTCAAGCAGTGTCGAAAGTAAGTTACTTCGAGCAAGGTCGAATGTTAAATAATTCGAGCAGTGTCAAATGTAAGTTAACTCGAGCGAGGTTGAATGTTAAATAATACAAGCAATGTTGAATGCATATTATCTACGTTGGTGTGAAGTGCAAATTTGGTGGAGTTGTGTAAGAATGACGCGTACTGCTTTGTTTATTCATTCGTTGGAGAATATTACATGTTTCTGTTTGCCCATACATACATTTGAGAAGTCTCAGTCTATCTAGTCCCTTCATCGCTCGGCCTGGAGAAGTAGTCGATAGGCGGAGCAGTGTTATCAACACTTACACTTCGAGGCGCCCTCTTCGTCGCCTCATTAAAAACCTCCCCGATATAACCCAATTGGGGCAAAACTCGGGTAAGGGAAAAAGAGTACGACTTGGAGGACGTCTATCTTCAGAAGTTGAAATATTTGAGAGGGATGACGTTCCAATTATTTGGTAGTAGCTTTCCTTCTATTGTTTCTAGTTGGAATGATCCTTTGTTTGTTGCTGCCGTTATTTTGTATGTCCCGTCCCAATTGGTTCCTAGTTTATCTTCTCTTAGGTCTTTGCTCGCCTATGTTTTGGCCTTGAGTACATACTCTCCGACCTTGAGTGGTTTTACTTTGGACTTTTTGTTGTAGTACCGTTCTGCTTGCTGTTTTTGATCTATCATTCTTATGTAATCCATGTCTCTTCACTCGTCTGCTTCGTCGAGGTCTTGCTTTCTGTTTTCGTCATTTCTTGGTTCGCTCTTGTTGGAGTATCTCAAACTTGGTTCTCCAATCTCGACTGGTATCACTGCATCAGTCCCATAGACTAGTGAATATGGTGTTTCTCCTGTGCTTGTTTTTGGCGTGGTGCAGTATGACCATAGCACTTCTGGTAGTAGTTATGGCCACAGACCCTTGGCGTCTTCGAGTTTCTTCTTCATGATGTTCAATATTGTTTCGTTGGAGGCTTCTGCTTGGTCGTTTCCTGCCGGATGGTATGGCGTGGAGAGTATTCGCTTGATGCGCCAATTCTCAAAGAATTCGACGGTCTTTTTCCCGGTGAACTGGGGTCCGTTGTCACAATTGATTTCTTTGGGGATGCTGAAGCGACATATGATGTTCCTCCATATGAATGTGATAACTTCCTCTTCGCGTATTTGTGCGAATGCACCTGCTTCTACCCATTTAGAAAAGTAGTCAATTAAAATCAAAAGAAAGCGTACATTACCTCGTCCCGCTGAAAATGGTCCAACGACGTCCATTCCCCATTTGATGAACGGCCATGGCGATGTGACTGAGTGGAGGTTCTCGCCCGCTTGCTGTATCATTGGAGTGTATTTCTGGCATTGCTCGCACTTCTTAGCGAAGTCGGTGACTTCCTTTTTCATGGTGGGCCAGTAATAGCCTACTCGTATGAGGCATCTAACGAGGCTCGGTTGCCAGTATGGGCTCCACAGTGGCCTTCGTGTACTTTTTGTAGGACGCGCCTTGTTTGGTTTGGCCCTAGGCATTTCGCCAAGGGGCCGTCAAATGTTCTTTTGTATAAGTCGTGGTTGATGATGTTGTATCTGGTCGTTTGCATTCGAAGCTTCTTGGCTTCTTTTTTGTATGATGGGATCACTCCTTCTTGCAAATATGATATAATACGGTTGCGCCAGTCCTAAGTTAAGTTTACAAAGTGCACCTCAATTTGGTCTATTGACGAATGAAGGAGGGTAACCATGTTTTCCTTTCCGCTTATATTCTTGGTGGATGCCGCTAATTTGGCGAGGTCGTCTCCCTCAATGTTTTGTGCTCGAGGTATCTCGTCGAGTTGACATTCGTCGAACTTCGACACTAGCTTATGAATTTCTGTTTGGTACTTTTGTAGCCTCTGTTCTTTGATTTGGAAAGTCCATGTGACTTGGTTGACAACGAGTTATGAGTCACATTGGAGGATGACTCGTCGGGCTCCATACTTGAGGGCTAGTCTTAGTCATGCAATTACGGCCTCGTACTCGGCCTTATTGTTAGTCATATCTGGGCACCGTATGGACTTGCAGATGACTTCTCCTGGTGGGACCTCGAATACGAGTCCCAGTGCAGATCGTGACGCGTTGGAGGCGTCGTCGATATATAGGACCCATAGGTCGGGGTAACTTGGGAGAGGTACAAGAAGCTTCCTGTTCGACTTCAGGCATGATTTTGGCACTGAAATCGACGACGAAGTCTGTGAGTACTTGCGACTTTATCATTGTTCGCGACTGATATGTTATATTGTACTCGCTTAATTCGATGGCCCACTTGGCTAGTCTCCTCGACAACTCGGGTTTATGTAGGATTCTTCTTAGGGGGAAGGTCGTGACCACCGAGATGGGAAGTCACTGAAAATAGGGTCAAAGCTTTCGTGAAGTTACGACCAATGCTAGGGACAACTTTTTGAGGTGGGGGTACCTCGTTTCGGCGTCGACCAAGGTTTTGGTAATGTAATAGATTGGAGATTGCGTACCTTTGTTCTCACAGACCAAGACTGCACTTACTGCGATGCTTGATACAGTCAGTTAGATTAAGAGACGCTCGTCGGGTTCCTCTTTGGCGAGTAGCGAGGGCGGGGATAAGTAGTCCTTTAGTTATTTTAGGGCCTCGATGCACTTGAAATTCCACTGGAGTCCGTTGTCCTTTTTGAGCACGTTGAAGAATTTGTGGCATCTGTCCGTGGATCGTGAGATAAACCTTGACAGGGCGGCTATGCGGACAGACAACTTTTGTACTTGTTTCCTACTGGTCAAAATTACAGGTATTACCTCTATGGCCTTGATTTGGTCGGGGTTGACCTCAATGCCTCTCTGCGACACCAAAAAACCGAGGAACTTCCCATAGGTCACGCCGAAGGCGCACTTTTTGGGGTTCAGCTTCATGCCGTATCGCCTTAGCATATCGAAGGCTTCTTTCAGATGGTCGATATGGTCTTCTTTTCTTTTTGATTTGACCAACATATCGTCTATATAGACTTCCATTGTTTTGCCAAGTTGGTCTTTGAACATCTTGGTGATCAATCTTTGATAAGTCGCCCCTACATTCTTCAACCCGAACGACATGACTCTGTAGCAGTATGTCCCTTGGTGGGTGATGAAAGTGGTATTTTCTTGGTACTCCTCCTCCATGAAGATTTGGTTGTAGCCTGAATAGGCATCCAAGAAACTTAAGAACTCGTGCCCCGCTACTGCGTCGATGAGTTGATCGATGTGAGGCAATGGAAAAGAGCCTTTCAATCAGTCTTTGTTTAGGTCCGTGAAATCTACGCACATGCACCACTTCCTATTTTTCTTCTTCACCATGACCACGTTGGCGACCCATTGGGGGTATTTTGACTTTCGGATGGAGTCGTTGGCAAGCAATTTTTCCACCTCTTCGCGGACGGCCTCGTTGATTGCGGTGTCGAATTTTCTTCTGATTTGTAGTACCGAAGAGTAGAGTGGATCGACGTTCAGCTTGTGTGTAGCAATGTCTTTCGAGATACTTGACATATTTGCATGGGAGAAAGCAAACAGATTGGCGTTGTCAATTAAAAATTTATGCAATTTACTTGGTTCTGAGAGTTTGTGGCCGATGTAAGCCTTTTTGTTGTGGTCATTGCTATCCAATTGGACGGGGTCGAGGTCTTCTACCGTTGACCCTGTGGCTTCTACGATGTTGGGGTCTTTGATGACGTCTTTTTGCTCGTCATGTTCAGGCCCGGACTTCGTTAATTGCTATGCTCCTAAGCCCTCCTTTTTTAACTGTTGAGTGTATGTGCAATCTCGGGAGATGCGGTAGAATTCTTGGGCCGTGTGTTGTTCACCTCGAATGTTGAATATTCCCCACGGGGTAGGAAACTTGATGACCTGGTATAAGCTGGACGGGATGGACTTTATGGCGTGTATCCAGGGTCGCCCTATAAAGGCGTTGTAGGTTGTGTCTTGGTTCATGACATGGAATGTTGTTTCAAGGGTAACTCCCCCGTCCAGAACGGACAATGTTATCTCTCCGGAGGTTCGCTCAACTGCATTGTTAAAACCTGTTAGTGTTATGCAACGTGGTACTATCTTGTCCTCGAGTCTCATTTGTGTGAGAACTCGGGGGTGGATAATACACGCGCCTCTCCCGTCGTCTACTATGATTCTTTTTACATCAGTATCTGAAATACGTAAACTAATGACAAGAGCGTCGAAGTGAGGAAAGGTCAAACTGTGGGTATCTAACTTATCGAAGATGATACTGTCTTCGAGGTCATCATACCGTTCATGGGTGATCGTCCGTTTCAGTTTGTGTGTGGTGGTGAACTTCACATGGGTAATTGTTGCTTTGTCCCCTCCGCCAATGATCATTTTGATGGTGCATGCGGGGGAGGGTGGCTTTGGAGGGCCTTGATGTTGTTCTCGTCCGCTGCCGAAATTGGCTCTTCCCCGGTCGCTCATCAGCTCCCTTAGATGTCCTTGGTGAAGCATGTTCACCACCTCTTGCCGTAGAGCTATGCAGTCCTCAGTCTTATGGACCCTCTCATGATGGAACTCATAGAGGGCATTCAACTTTCTGGAATTTGGGTCAGACTTCAAGTTTTGTGGCCACTTCACCTTAGGGTCGAGCGTCTCTAGGGAGTATACTATTTCTGAAGGGGAAACGGTAAAATTGTGAGCAGATAATAGTGGAGGCATACCTCCCCCTGTTAGGGTTTCGCCAATCTTCTTCAACATCATTGACGGTACTTGCTCTTTTAATAGGTCGTTGCCTTTTACCGCCGTGACATAATGAATGATATGGTCTTCAGGGTCTATTGTGTCGTCATGTATCTTCAAAAATGGTGGAATTTTGAAGGTTTTGGGTATGGAATATGGGGTTGCCGCCTCGCTGTACGGCAATTCAACGAATCGGCTGACGTCTCGTTTTGGTAAAAGTTTCAGGGCGTCCGGTATCTTATCAACCCTTTCTTGGTGCTCCCTCACTTGGTCGCGGAGCGCTTTATTCTCGTTCTCCATTTCTTCCATTTTCTTCAGAATGACTGCAAGCGCGTCATTACCTGCATCAACAACGGTGCGAGTGTTACCTACTAGGAGAGGAGTGTGCTGCTTGTTAATGGTTGTTGTGGTGTCCGCTCATGCGGTGCTCCTACTCGCCCCTTAAGCGGGTTTGTTGAGTATGTTGTTTAGAGTACTTGTAAACCACACCTCCAGTAGTTTTTTCACTGCTGGTGGCACTTCCTCAGTTGTGGACGTGGAGGCTCCCCTCTCGCGTGAAGAGGTTACACTCCTGTGAGGAGGAGGTGAGTCATTTCGCCTGGGTGAGGCTCTCGGCGTCACATTTTCCTCGTCTTCTTTGTGAACTTCGTTGATGGTGCTTAGGAGGTTGGTAGTGACATCCACTACTGCTTTTTGTCTTTCATCTCCTTGTCCTGCCATTGTTAGCTTGTGCAAATAGGAAAAAGATGGTTGTTGTTTTTTAGATCTAGAAGAAACTAAAATTTTAACTAGAACCTCCCCACAGACGGCGCCAAATTGTTTTACCAAAAAGTGCTAAACCCTTTCTGTCAAATTGATTAATTAGAAAATAGAGGGTGAATCATAGTTAAATATAATAACTACTAGATCTGAAGTTTAGATATATTAATGAAGTAAGACCATGTCCGGTATTAATGAATGCCAACTAAAGATGTTCAATGACTGTCGATGAATATAACAATGAGAGTATGCAATAAATGTAGATAATGGAAATAAATGTAATAAGAAGGAATTTATCACCCAAATGTTAGGTAACTTGGATAATTGTCCTTTCTGACAACAACGTGAGATAATAGAAAATGAAGGTGGACAAGGAATCCTTGGATCTTGTGAATAAAAGATGTATATTGATCAATGGAATTAGTGGACAAGACAAGCTTTTGTATATTTTTTATAGTCAACCCTTTACAATGTGTTCTTATCAGAAAAGTGAAGATCCCTTTTTGTTCCTTATCTCTTCCAATTTATAGGTGATATTCCTAAGAAACCCTAAAAAGTAAAATAGAAGTAATATTCAATCATTATTCTAAAACGTATTCTAACCGTTGCTTTCATACGTTCTTTACACGACCTCGACGCTAGTTTGTAACGATCCGACAGGTCGTTTTACGTTTTAGAACCGCGTGCCCCTAAATGAGACTTCCCGTAGTTGCTTTTACTGATTTATGACTTGCGGGGACGGGTGGTTCGGGATTTGGATGAGTTTGGAGTGATATAGGAACACTTAGTTCCTTAAGGTTGGCCTTAAAGTCCAAGTTTGACTTCAGACAACATTTTTAGTAAACGACCTCGTAATCGAGATCCGAAGGTTCCGGTAGGTTCGTATGATGATTTCGGATATCGACGTATGTTCAAAACGGGTTTTGGATGACCCCGGGAGCATTTCGGCGCCAAATAGTGAAATAAGAGTTTCTTTAAGTTCAAATTGAGGTTTGGAGCGTGTTTTTGTGTTATTGAAGTCCAAACTGAATTCCGAGGCCGAGAATAGTTCTGGTATGTCATTTATGACCTGCTTGCAAAATTTGGTGTCATTCCGAGTAGTATAGGTAGGTTCGGCGTATTGAAAGCGAATTCAAGAACTTAAAGTTTTTAAGTTTGATCCAATAGGTTTTGGGGTATGATATTTCGATTTAGCGTTGTTTTGGACGTTCCGAAAGCTCGAGCGGGTCCGTATAATGATTTAGTACTTGTTAGTATATTCGGACGGGGTCTCAGGTGGGCCCGAATGCCATTCGGGCATCAAGCGAGGCAAAAACCAGCCTTAAATGATTGCTGGTGCACCAAATCTGGTGCGACCGCACCTGCGGAGGGCTAGCCGCATGTGCGAGACCGCTTCTACGGTCCCAGCCTCGCAGGTGCGACCCCCAGGTGGTGTTGCCCATTTTCACAGGTTTTCTCAGAAGCGGAGCCGCAGGTGCAGACTCCGCTCCGCAGGTGCGATGGCAGGCCCCCATTCCCCTCCTCCGCAGATGCGATACCGCAGGTGTGAAAAACCTGTAGGCAGTGAAGTTTTTTTAAATACGGTACTTAGCCATTTTTTAGCAACTTTCTTCATCCTTGGATGATTTTGAGGGTGTGCAAAAGAGATAATTGACCTAGCTACTTTAAGGTAAGTAATTCGTATCATAAATTTAGCTTAGTACTTAAATTCCTAGGTAGATTAACACTTTAAACGAGTAGAAATCATGGGTTAGAGTAAAACCTAGATTTTTATGAAAATGAGAGAATTACCAACTAAACAGTTATGGAATCATACAAAAACTATATAATATTGATCCTTAGGCTATGGGTGATTGTTTCCTTCGAAAATTTCCAGAATTCGAGCATGTGGGCCCGGGGGTGTATTTTGGGATTTTGTAATTTAGGATGAAATAATCACTTAAATAGGGGAATTAAATACTTTTGAGTATAGATTTATTTATTTATGCAATATTTGGCTAGTTTTGAGTCCTTGGGCGACGAATTTGGAGTTTCAGGTGCGTTCTTGACCCGGGGAGTAGATTTGACACGAGGTAAGTCTTCTTTCTAACCTTGTAAGAGGGAATTTTCCCCCTAGGTGAAAAAATGATTTTGTGTGATTAATTGCGGGGACTACGTACGTACAATGTGACGAGAGTCCGAGCGTAGTGACTATTCTTGCCATGTCCGGGTAGATAGGTTTATACCATGCCTTGTGAGTTTCATAAATTACTATATGCCTTGTAATTTCCTCATATGCAATTTGTTTCATGAAGTTCTCTTAATAGGTGTTTGCCGACTAATCATTATTATTATGGAATACGGATTTAAATAAAAATGTTATGTTTATGTATGACCGCTTCGCAATATATATATTCCTCGAGCGGAGTGAATCTTTCCATTACTCTCATGGGAGCGGGCCGTACGGTACGACAGGTTAATAGATGCATCTATGGTTCGCGCCGTTCGACCCTTCGGTAGTGCACATTTATTATTATGTTGTCCCAAACCGTCACTTTTGATATATTGTGAGAATTCGGCTTGTTTGATATTATTCATGACTTACACTGTTAAGTAACTTGAATTAATAGGTTTGCAATTTGTATGTTAGAGTTTCGACTCGAAGTAGGTTTCGTAACATGCTAGATATTCACCGTTCTACATGTGTACTTGTTACTCTATTAAATTTATACACACAATTATATTGTTTGGAGCCTAGTAAGTGTCAAGTCGACCTCTCGTCACTACTTCTTCGAGATTAAACTGGATACTTACTGGGTACATATTATTTTATGTACTCATGCTGCACTCTGTACTTACTGTACAGGTTCTGAGGCAGGTGCATCTGGGTATTAGTCCGGAGCTCGTTCTTGATTTTTACCTGGTCGAGGCTTTTCGGTGAGTTGCTTTCCCTGACGACTTCCAGCAGCACCTTGGAGATTTTCTTTCTTTTGTTATATCTGTCTATATTTCCTCAGACAGTAGGGCAGACTTGTATTCTTTTAGATTCTCATTCTACTAGATGCCTGTAAACTTGTGACACTAGTTCCTGGCACACACGTAGTGGACATTATATTTTGGGCTGTAAATATTGAATTATGACTCTTATGGTTGTTTCTGTTGAAATTTGCCTAAATTACTCGCCTTCAATTAATGTCTTGAATTTAAATCACGTAAGTGATGGAAATGTTTTGCTAAATTAAATGAAACCCATTAGTAAACTGGAACTGGCTTGCCTAAGTGTTGGGCGCCATCGCGACCTGAGTTAGTATTTTGGGTCGTGACAACCTGGTATCAAAGATCTAGGTTCACGTAGGTCTCACAAGTTAGGGGCAAACCTAATAGAGTCTTGCGGATCGATACAGAGATGTCTGTATTTATCTTCGGGAGGCTATAGGGTGTTAGGAAATCTCTCTTTATTCATCTTCTATCGTGCAGTTGATGGTGTACTAAATCTCACTCTTTTATTTTCTCACAGATAGTGAGAACACGCGCATCCGACGTTCCAGACCCGGGAGGGGCTGCTACCCCCGTCATCCGAGGCCGTGGAAGAGGTCGGGGGACGACACCGGCCCGAGGTAGGGGACGAGGGCGTCCCAAAGCTGTTCCAGTTGTACCACCAGCGAATCCCATTACTGAGGAGCAGGGTGAGGTGCCCCCAACAGATCCTGCTCCGTTGGACTTTATGACGGCGCCAGGATTCCAGGAGGTCATGGGCCGTATGATGAGGTTCATGGACACCATGACCTAGGTTGGTTTATTTCCAGTGGATCCTGCCACATCTCAGGTGGAAGGGGGACCCATACCCCTACTGCTCAGGACGTAGGTCATGCAGCGGCAATATATCAGACCCCGAGTACACTGCCCGTGGGTAGGGCCCAACCAATAGCAGTAGCACCTAAGCCCAGGCCAGCTGCGGACGGCGATCCGCAGAAGCTATTGGATAGATGGACTAGATTGCACCCTTCTATCTTCGGAGGTGAGCGTCATGAGGATGCACATGACTTTATTGATAGGTGTAGGGACAAACTGCACAACATGAGGATATTGGAGTCCCATGGAGTTGATTTCACTACCTTCCAGTTAGAGGGCAGGGCCCGCAGATGGTGGCAGTCCTATATACTTGGCAGACCAGCAGATTTTCCTCCCCTCACTTGGGAGCAATTCACTCAGTTGTTCCTGGACAGATATATTCCACCCTCTAAGAGGTAAGAGTTGCGGTATCAGTTTAAGCAACTGGATCAGAGTCAGATGTTAGTGACTAACTACGAGGCAAGGTTTTCTGAGGTGTCTCGTCATGCCCTCATGATACTTCCTTCGGATGCAGAGAGAGTGCAGAGATTTGTAGCTGGGTTGGACTCAGGTATTAGGGCCAACATGGCCGAGAGGTGGAGATGGGGGCTCCTTATAAGCTTGTAGTCAAGATTTCTCACCGGTTTGAGGGTTATCGATTGAGGGACAGAGAGCAAAGTCAGTAGGATAAGAGAGATAGATTTTCTGGGGATTTCAGAGGTGCTCCAGCCAAGGGCAGAGGTCAGTTCGGTAGGGGCCAGCCTAGTAGGCCTCCATATTCAGCACCCCCACCACCTCCCCGAGGTGTCCCAGCGAGGCCTTATTTCAGCGCTATACCAGAGTGTTCTTACCGCCCGCCAGCTATTCAGGGTTCCTCCGGCAGATATTCTAGTCATCAGAGGTCTCCCATCCCTTACTTCAGTGCTATTCCAGAGGGTTCACATCGCCCTCCAACTATTCAGGGTTCTTCTTTAGGGCAGCAGGCCATGGTAGCAGGAGGTTGTTATGAGTGTGGGGACCCATGCCATATGAAAAGGTATTGTCCCAGGCTTCGGGGCAAGGCAGTGCAACAGGGTCACCAGCCTATGAGGTCGTCACCAGCGGCTCGGCCACCCAGAGGTGGAGGACAGGCTGGTAGGGGTCGTCCCAGAGGTGGAGGCCAAGCATGGGGAGCCCAGTCAGCTCCTGTTTATTCCGGTGGAGGTCAGTCATCCGGCGCTCCAGCCAGATTCTATGCTATTCCGGCCAGATAAGATGTAGTGGCCTCAGATCGTGATCACATGTATTATTTCAGTATGCGGTAGAGATGCCTCGGTATTATTTGATCTGGGATCCACTTATTCATATGTATCAGCTTTGTTTGCTCATTTCCTGGATATACCTCGTGGGTACTCCTGTTTATGTGTCCACTCCTGTGGTTTATTCTGTGGTCGTAGACCGAATTTATCGGTCCTGTGTGGTTACATTCTGTGGGTTCGAGACCAGAGCGGACCTCCTGTTGCTTGATATGGTTGATTTTGAGGTCATCCTGGGCATGGATTGGCTATCTCCTTATCATGCTGTCCTAGATTTCCATGCCAAGACTATTACTCTAGCCGTGCCCGAGTTGCCGAGATTGGAGTGGAGGGGTTCCTCAGTTAGTGCAGCTAGTCGGGTTATTTCTTTCCTGAAGGCTCGACATATGGTCGAGAAGGGTTGTTTGGCCTATCTTTCTTATGCGCGGGACACCACCGTCGAGTCTCCGACGATTGATTCAGTGCCGGTAGTTCGAGAGTTTGTGGATGTATTCCCTTCAGACCTTCCAAGCATGCCACCGGATCGTGACATTGATTTTTTCATTGACTTAGCTCCAGGCACCGAGCCTATATCTATTCCCCTATAGCGTATGGCTCTGAAGGAATTTAAAGAACAACTTGAGGAGTTGTTGGCTAAGGGGTTTATCAGATTGAGCGTATCGCCTTGGGGTGGTCTAGTGTTACTTGTGAAGAAGAAGGATGGGACTATTCGGATGTGCATTGATTACCGCCAGTTGAACAAGGTCACCATCAAGAACAAGTACTTGTTGCCGCGTATCGATGATTTGTTTGACCAGTTGCAGGGTGCTCAGATGTTTTCTAAGATTGACTTGAGATCGGGGTACCATCAGTTGAAGATTCGGGACTCGGATGTTCCGAAGATAGCCTTTCGTACGAGATGGTCATTATGAGTTCCTGGTGATGTCCTTTGGCTTGACTAATTCCCCAACAACATTTATGGACTTGATGCACATGGTGTTCAGGCCTTATATCGATTCTTTTGTCATTATCTTTATTGATGACATTCTGATTTACTCACGTAGTCTGGGGGAGCACGAGCAGCATTTGAGAGTTGTGCTGCAGACTTTGCGAGAACAGAAGTTGTATGCTAATTTCTCCAAGTGTGAGTTTTGGTTGGATTATGTGGCGTTCTTGGGACATGTGGTATCCGAAGAGGGTATCAAGGTTGATCCTAAGAAGATTGAGGCATTTCAGAGTTGGCGACGCCCTACTTCAGCTACAGAGATCAGGAGCTTCTTGGGTCTAGCAGGTTATTATCGCCGATTTGTGGAACGTTTTTCATCCATTGCAGCTCCTCTGACTAGATTGACTTAGAAGAATTCCCCGTTCCGATGGTCCGACGAGTGTGAGACGAGCTTTCAGAAGCTCAAGACAACATTGACCTCAACAACAGTTCTAATATTGCCTTCCGGTTCTGGGATGTACACAGTTTATTGCGATGCTTTGCGCGTTGGTTTGGGATGTGTGTTGATGCAGGAGGGGCAAGTTATTGCATATGCTTCACGTCAGTTGAAGGTTCATGAGAAAAACTACCCTTTGCACGATTTGGAGTTGGAGGCGGTTGTTCATGCTCTTAAGATTTGTAGGCACTATTTGTATGGGGTGCCTTGTGAGGTTTATGCGGACCACCGCATCTTGCAACACTTGTTCAAGCATATGGATCTTAATTTGAGGCAGCGCAGGTGGCTTGAGTTGCTGAAGGATTATGACATCACTATTCTTTATCACTCGAGCAAGGCGAATGTTGTTGTAGATGCCTTGAGCAGAAAGGCGGAGAGTATGGGTAGCTTGGCTTACATTTCAGCGGATGAGAGGCCTCTAGATTTGGACATTCAGTCCTTGGCTAATCGCTTGGTAAAGTTAGACATTTCAGAGCCCAGCCAAGTTCTTGCACGTGTGGTTGCTCAGTCATCATTATTGGGGGAGATCAGGGCTCGACAATTTGATGATCCGCACTTGGTGGCTCTCTGGGGGACAATGGTACAAGGTTGTTCCAAGGAGGTTTCTATTGGCGAGGGTGGTGTTCTGAGACTTCAGGGTCGCTTATGTGTCCCTAATGTTGATGGCATGAGAGAGAGAATTCTAGAGGAGGCTCACAGTTCACGGTATTCTATTCATCCTGGTGCTACGAAGATGTATCGTGACTTGAAGCAGCATTTCTGGTGGAGGCGAATGAAGAAAGACATAGTGGAGTATGTGGCTAGGTGTCTAAATTTCCAACAGGTTAAGTATGAGCACCAGAGGCCAGGAGGCCTACTTCAACAAATGCCTATACCTAAGTGGAAATGGGAGCGCATCACTATGGACTTCGTAGTTGGGTTGCCTCGGACTTTACGAAAGGTTGATGCGGTTTGGTTCATTGTGGACAGGTTGACTAAGTCGACGCATTTCATTCTAGTAGCTACTACTTATACTTCGGAGAGGTTGGCCCAGATTTACATGCAAGAGATAGTTCGGTTGCACGGTGTGCCTATGTCCATTATATCACCTCGCACTTCTGGAGAGCATTGCAGAGTAAGTTGGGCACCCGGGTAGAGCTCAACACATCATTTCACCCTAAGACTGACGGGCAGTCGGAGTGAACAATCCAGATATTGGAGGACATGCTCCGGGCATGTGTGATTGACTTTGAAGAAGTGGGACCAGTTCTTGCCTTTGGCCGAGTTTGCTTATAATAACAGTTATCAGTCCAGCATTGAGATGGATCCATTTGAGGCCTTGTATGGTCGGCGATGTCGTTCTCCTATCGGGTGGTTTGAGCCTGGCGAGGCTATGTTATATGGCACTGATCTGGTTAAGGATGCTTTGGAGAAAGTAAAGTTGATTCAGGAGAGGTTCCGCACAACATAGTCCAGACAGAAGAGTTACGCGGATAGAAGGCACGTGATGTATCATTTATGGAGAGAGAGAAGGTCATGTTGAAAGTCTCGCCAATGAAGGGTATTATGAGGTTTGGGAAGAAGGGCAAGCTCAGCCCAAGGTTTATAGGCCCATTTGAGGTGTTGAGGAGAGTTGGAGAGGTTGCTTATGAGCTCGCTTCACCTCCCAGTTTATCAGGAGTTCATTTGTTTTTTCATGTGTCCATGCTCCGGAGGTACCACGCCGACATCTCTCACGTGGTGGATTTCAGCACCATTCAGCTAGATGAGAGGTTGGGCTACAAGGAGGAGCCAATTGCTATTATTGACAGGCATGATCGCCAGTTGAGGTCCAAGAGGGTTTCCGCTGTAAAGGTCTAGTGGAGGGTCCAACAAGTCGAGGAGGCGACTTGGGAGTCCGAGGAGGATATGCGGAGCATATATCCAAACCTATTCAGCCTCCAGGTATGATTCTAGACCCGTTCGAGGACGAACGTTTGTTTAAGAGGAGAATGTAACGACCCGACATGTCGTTTTGTGTTTTAGAACCCCGAGCCCCTAAATGAGACTTCCCGTAGTTGCTTTTACTGATTTATGACTTGCGGGGATAGGTGGTTCGGGATTTGGAGGAGTTTGGACTGATATAGGAACACTTGGTTCCTTAAGGTTGGCCTTAAAGGCCAAGTTTGACTTCGGTCAACAGTTTTAGTAAACGACCTCGGAATCGAGATCCAAAGGTTCCGGTAGGTTCGTATGATGATTTCGGACTTGTGCGTATGTTCAAAACGGGTTTTGGATGACCCGGGAGCATTTTGGCGCCAAATAGTGAAATAAGAGTTTCCTTAAGTTCAAATTGAGGTTTGGAGCGTGTTTTTGTGTTATCGAGGTCCAAACGGAATTCCAAGACCGGGAATAGTTCCATTATGTCATTTTATGACCTGCTTGCAAAATTTGGTGTCATTCCGAGTAGTATAGGTAGGTTCGGCGTATTGAAAGCGAATTCAAGAACTTAAAGTTCTTAGGTTTGATCTAATAGGTTTTAGGGTATGGTTTTTAAATTTAGCGTTGTTTTGGACGTTCCGAAGGCTCGAGCGAGTCCGTATAATGATTTAGGACTTGTTGGTATATTTGGACGGGGTCTCGGGTTGGCCCGGATTCTATTCGGGCATCGAGCGAGGCAAAAACCAGCCTTAAATGACCGCTGGTGCACCAAATCTGGTGCGACCGCACTTGCGGAGGGCTAGCCGCAGGTGCGAGACCGCTTCTGCGGTCCCAGCCTCGCAGGTGCGACCCCAAGGTGGTGTTGCCCATTTTCGCATGTGCGGATCATTTTTCGCAGAAGCGGAGTCGCAGGTGCGGACTCTGCTCCGCAGGTGCGATGTCAGGCCCCCCCTTCCCCTCCTCCGCAAATGCGAAATTTTTCTCGCAAATGCGAGACCACAGGTGCGATCCTCGAGCCGCATGTGCGAAAAACCTGTAGGCAGTGAAGTTGTTTTAAATACAGGACTTAGCCATTTTTGAGCAACTTTCTTTATCCTTGGATGATTTTGAGGGCATGCAAAAGAGATAATTGACCTAGCTACTGTAAGGTAAGTAATTCCTATCATAAATTTAGCTTAGTGCTTAAATTCCTAGGTAGATCAACACTTTAAATGAGTAGAAATCATGGGTTAGAGTAAAACCTAGATTTTTATGAAAATGAAAGAATTACCAACTAACTAGTTATGGAATCATACAAAAACTATATAATATTGATCCTTAGGCTATGGGTGATTGTTTTCTTCGAAAATTTCCGGAATCCGAGCATGTGGGCCCGGGGGTGTATTTTGGGATTTTGTAATTTAGGATGAAATAATCACTTAAATAGGGGAATTTCATACTTTTGAGTATAGATTGATTTATTTATGCAATATTTGGCTAGTTTCGAGTACTTGAGTGACGAATTTGGAGTTTCAAGCGCGTTCTTGACCCGGGGAGTAGACTTGACACGAGGTAACTCTCCTTTCTAACCTTGTAAGAGGGAATTGTCCCCCTAGGTGAAATAAATGATTTTGTGTGATTAATTGCGGGGACTACGTACTTACAATGTGACGATAGTCCACGCGTAGTGACTATTCTTGCCATGTCCGGGTAGATAGGTTTACACCATGCCTTGTGAGTTTCATAAATATCTATATGCCTTGTAATTTCCTCGTATGCAAATGTGTTTCATGAAGTTCTCTTAATAGGTATTTTCCGACTAATCATTATTATTATGGAAAACGAATTTAAATAAAAATGTTATGTTTATGTGTGACCGCTTCGCAATATATATATTTCGCGAGCGGAGTGAATCTTTCCACTACTCTCATGGGAGCGGGCCGTACGCCACGGCAGGTTAATAGATGCATCTATGGTTCGCGCCGTTCGACCCTCCAGCAGTGCACATTTATTAATATATTGTCCCAAATCGTCCCTTCTGATATATTGTGTGCGTGCGGCTTGTTTGATATTATTCATGACTTACACTGTTAAGTAACTTGAATTAATAGGTTTGCAATTTGTATGTTAGAGTTTCGACTCGAAGTAGGTTTCGTAACATGCTAGATATTCACTGTTCTGCTATTCATGTGTACTTGTTACTCTCTTTAATTTATACACACAATATACCGTTTGGACCCTAGTAAGTGTCAAGTCGACCTCTCGTCACTACTTTTTCGAGATTAGATTGGATACTTACTAGGTACATATTATTTTATGTACGCATGCTGCACTTTGTACTTAATTGTACAGGTTCTGAGGCAGATGCACCTGGGTATTAGTTCGAAGCTCGTTCTTGATTTTTACCTGGTCGAGGCTTCTCAGTGAGCTGCTTTTCCTGACGACTTCCAGCAGCACCTTGGAGTTTTTCTTTCTTTTGTTATATCTGTCTATATTTCCTCGGACAGTAGGGCATACTTGTATTCTTTTAGATTCTCATTCTACTAGATGCCTGTAAACTTGTGACACTAGTTCTTGGCACACACGTAGTGGACATTATATTTTGGGCTGTAAATATTAAATTATGACTCTTATGGTTGTTTCTGTTGAAATTTGCCTAAATTACTCGCCTTCAATTAATGTCTTGAATTTAAATCACATAAGTGATGGAAATGTTTTGCTAAATTTAATCAAACCCATTAGTAAACTGGAACTGGCTTGCCTAACTACGGTGTTGGGCGCTATCGCGACCTGAGTTAGTATTTTGGGTCGTGACATAGTCCTTCTTTAGGCGAATCCTCGCCATTGAGCCGTGGCCGGCTTCGACTTCGACCACATCTCGTCCATTTGCAGTCATTAAGTTCAGCACAAATTTTGACCAATACAATTTTAAATATAGAAGCAATATGAATTAGAATTGAAAGGGTACTATTTCTTTGTTTCTTCGTTCGCTGTGTTTTGGACCATTTGTCCAATAAAAAAAATCAGAGTTTTTTATTTCAAAAATGTGTTATCCATAAAATTTTGCAAGTTTTTTGAAATTTTTCGAAATTGAGTTTTCAAAAAGCAAAAAACTGTTTTGACCACTTTTTCAAAATTTTCAAAAAAAACAATATTCCTTACTCACGAAACTGAAATATTTTTTCAAGTGAAAAAGCATGTCCAAACATTATTTCAAATTTCAAATACCATTTTTCAACATAACTCCAGATACTTCGTTTTTCAAAAATTAAAATTTTTATGTCCAAAGGCCTACTTGGTGTTGCAAATTCAACTTACTTTAGGGCATATTTTCCATGAAAAACTTTGCCACCGTTTAGATAGATTTGGTTGAAACTTGAAAAAAATGAGTTTTTGAAGATGAGATGAAAAATAGCTTTAAAAAAATTAAAATTGTGTTTGGTCATGCATTTTACTTGAAAAAAATTTCAAGTTTGTGAGTAGAAAACTTCAAATTTACTCTAGAGCAGTTTTGTCACGACCCCGAATCCTAACCGGCTGTGATAGCGCCTATAGTGGAACTAGGCTAGCCATCACTCAAAATTTTCACATTTTTCTTTTCAACTATCTCAATTTATTTTCAACGATTCATAATACGCATATAAATTTTGAAATCTTTAAAAAAAATCAATTAAGCTAACAGTCTACAATCGTCCCCAAGACTCGGAGTCGACATGTCATGAGCATCTACGAAATAAACTAACTCTGCTATTGTCAAAGACAATGTCACGACCCAATTCTCCCTCCGACTGGGTCTCGTGACGGCACCTAGTCTAGACGACTAG
>ML254079.1:464-53602 GCA_005239495.1 Nicotiana undulata
TGTAGCTTATGTTCATACTCAAAATGGCCTTGTAGAGTCATTTATTAAACGCCTGCAATTGATAGCAAGACCACTACTTATGAAAATAAAATTGCCCATTACAGTTTGGGGCCATGCTATCTTGCATGCAGCATCACTTGTTCGTCTCAGACCGACACATTATAATAAATATTCTCCATCACAATTAGTTTTTGGTCATGAACCAAATATTGCCCATCTACGAATTTTTGGATGCGCTGTATATGTGCCAGTAGCACCACCACAGCGTAGTAAGATGGTTCCACAAAGAAGGTTAGAAATATATACTGGGTTTGAATCACCTTCTATTATTCGCTATCTTGAACCATTGACGGGAGATTTATTTACTGCTCGATTTGCAGATTGTCGATTTGATGAAACAAAGTTCCCACAATTAGGGGGAGAGAAAAAGGAAATCAAAAGAGAAATTGTGTGGAAAGTTTCATCATTATCTCATTTTGATCCACGTACCCCTATATGTAATCAGGAGGTCCAGAAGATCATCCATTTACAGAATATAGCAAATCAAATGCCAGACGCATTTACTGATTTGAAAAGGATTACTAAGTCACATTTCCCTGCAGAGAATGTGCCTATCCGAATTGATGTCCCAACAGGACCATCTACTAGCATGATAACTAGTAAACCCAAAGCACGCCCGAAGCGTGGTAAGCCTTTGGGTTCTAAGGATCGAAATCCTAGAAAAAGAAAATCGACAGATGTTCAAAATACTACTATGAAGGGATCTCCTGAAGAGATCCAAAATCTGATTAGTTCTGAGATTCCTGAAGAAATCAATGAACCCGAGACTCAAGTAAGTGAGAAACTTTTAATAAGTTCTACTGGTGATGGAATTAATTTAAATCGATCTGAAATAGTGGTGAATAATATTTTTGCATAAAATGTTACACTAAACATTATGCAAGATAGTGAAGATCTTGAACCCCTATCTATCGAAGAATGTCGACAAAGATCTGATTGGCCAAAATGGCAAGAGGCAATTCAATCGGAATTGAAGTCACTTGCTAAAAAGAGAGGTCTTTGGACCAGTAGTCCAAACACCTGCTGGTATAAAGCCAGTTGGTCATAAATGGGTTTTTGTGCGAAAAAGAAATGATAAAGATGAAGTTGAAAGATACAAGGCTCGCCTTGTCGCACAAGGATTCTAACAACGACCTGGAGTCGATTATGAAGAAACATATTTACCCATTATGGATGCCATAACATTTCGATATCTCATCATTTTAGCCTTACGTGAAAGGCTTGAAATACATCTAATGGATGTGGTTATAGCTTATCTATACGGGTCACTTGATAATGAAATTTACATGAAAATCCCTGAAGGATTTAAAATGCCAGAAGCAAATCCAAAATCTCGGGAAATGTATTCAATCAAATTACAAAGATCTTTGTACGGTTTAAAGCAATCTGGGCGCATGTGGTATAATCGCCTCAGTGAATATTTGCTGAAAGAGGGTTACATAAATGATGTTATTTGTCCATGTATTTTTATAAAGAAAATGGCATCAGAATTTGTTATACTTGCTGTTTATGTTGATGACATAAATCTTGTTGGAACTCCAGAAGAGCTCCAAAAGGCAATTGAATATCTTAAGAAAGAATTTGAGATGAAAGATCTTGGAAAGACAAAACTTTGTCTTGGTTTGCAAATTGAACATTTAGCAGACGGGATCTTTATCCATCAATCTGCCTATACAGAAAGGGTCTTAAAACGCTTTTACATGGACAAAGCGCACCCATTGAGTACACCAATGGTTGTTCGATCACTTGAAGTGAATAAGGATTTGTTCCGACCTCCAGAAGAGAACGAGGAACTCCTTGGTCCCGAAGTACCCTATCTCAGTGCAATTGGTGCACTAATGTATCTTGCTAATGCTACAAGACCCGACATAGCATTTTCTGTCAATTTACTAGCAAGATATAGTTCTTCTCCTACACGAAGACATTGGAACGGGATTAAGCATATATTGCGATATTTAAAGGGAACTCTTGATATGGGTTTATTTTATGCTAACAAAGATAGTGCAGATCTTGTTGGTTATGCTGATGCAGGTTATTTATCTGATCCCCATAAATCTAGATCTTAAATCGGGTACGTGTTTACATGTGGAGGAACTGTCATATCATGGCGCTCCACAAAGGAATCTATTGTTGTTACTTCTTCAAATCATGTTGAGATAATAGCTATTAATGAAGCAAGTAGGGAATGCGTATGGTTGAGATCAATAATTCATTTTATTTGAGAAAAATGTGGTCTGGAATGTGAGAAAAGACCCACAATTTTATACGAAGACAATGCCGCATGCATAGCCCAATTGAAGGGAGGATTCATAAAAGGAGATAGAACGAATCACATTTCACCAAAATTATTCTACACGCATGATCTTCAGAAAAATGGTGAAATTGATGTGCAACAAATCCGTTCAAGTGACAATCCGGCAGATTTATTCACTAAATCTTTGCCAACTTCAACTTTTGAGAAGATGGTATACAAGATTGGAATGCGGAGACTCAAATATTTGAAACAAGGTTTTCATCAGGGGGAGTAAAATACGCGATGCACTCTTTCCTTATTAAGATTTTTCCCCACATGGTTTTCCTTATAAGGTTTTTAATGAGGCACCTAGCAATGCGTATTACTAAATATGTGTACTCTTTTTCCTTCACTAGGATTTTTCCCACTGGGTTTTTCCTAGTAAGGTTTTAACGAGGCACATTATCTTTAATGAACATCCAAGGGGGAGTGTTATGAAATTATTATATTGTGGATGTCCATTTATTACTCCGCTATAGATAATCTTCCTGAGGAAGATTATCCATTTAGTACTCTGTTGAAGTTTATCTACAAGCAGCTGATGCAGGCAGGTTGCAAGCAGCTCATGCAGACAGCCTTGCAGCTGCTTCCTGAAAAGCCTTGCAGCTGCTTTTGCTTCCTGAAAAGCCTTGCAGCTGCTTCCTGAAAAGCCTCGCAGCTGCTTCATTTCTTCTATAAATAGAGGAGATTTCAGTTCATTATGTACATCAGTTTGAAAGTTCAATAATATATCAGTTTCTCTCTATACATATCTTTAGTTTATTTGCTTTACAGTTGTTATTTTATAACATCATATAATTTGAAATTAAATGTTTTTTGTAATACTTTATATTTAATTAATTTACAAACTGTGCGAAAGATAGTTTATAGTTTTACTTATCATGCTTTAAATTAAATATACCATGACTCACATCGGGACATATATAGTCTTTCAGTTACTTGTTCATAACTTTCAATACGTTATATGAATTTATATATAAAAATTTATTTAATTATAATAATATTAAATTTGAACCCACAATTTTAATATGATGATAAATTTAATACTAAATTTTCTTAAAATTAAACTCATTAAATATAAATTTTGAATCCGTGTTTTGACTTATGAATTTGAAGAATAATAGTATTGTTATCTTAATGTACACCCAAATAATATCTTGTATAATCAGGCGTCAAAAGGGAAGCCGGGAGAGAATGAAAAGTAGGAATGACGAAAAAGCGTAGTGATAACGAAACATAAAAAAATAAAAAGAGTAAAAAAACAAATTTTGCCACATAGATACGACGTCGTGTAGGTGGAGTGATTCTTTTGTAGTAGTTTCCAGGAAAAAAGGCAAGCCAAAAATATCGTTGGTGTGACTTGTGAGAGAGAGAAAATGGAAGAAGAAACCTGAAAGGTTGTTCACCTGTGCCTTTATTTCTTTGGTTTACAAATAAATACAAATACAAACGGAAAATCTTTTACTCTCTCTCTCTTTCTGTATTATTGATTCTTTTTACGAAAAAACCGAAAATCAACTTCAAATTCAAAGATTGTTGCCACCCCTAGCACCTCAACAACAACAACAAAAACTTCACCTTTACAATACCAATTTATTTTATAAAGCTTCACCTCTAATTTTCATATATTGATAAACAAAAAAGAAAAAATATACCAAGAGGAACGAAAGAAATTGTAGAATTTGAAAAGGCTTTTTTTTTCAATGGATAGTATTTGTTTAACGGGAGGGATTCAAGGTATGGCGGGGCCGATCGCCATCGCCGGCACCGGAGCTTTAGACGTCCGTGCAACCCAATTTAGTACATCCTCCGTTGGCCGTTCGTCGGCGGCGTCCATGTCGGTTGAAAAGCCATCTTCTTCTCAGAGGAATAAAAATACATCATGGGGTTTTTCATTTAAGTACCCACTTAGATCTTTTTGGTCAGGTGGTAAAGGAAGGTACGATGCAATAGCTGTAGACGACGCCGTATTGATGGATGAAAAGGAGGAGAAAATTGAGGAGAAGAAAGATGAGGAGGGGCAAAATGGGAATTGGGTATTGAAGATTTTGCATGTTAGGTCTTTGCGTAGTAAAGAGGAGGATGATGATGTAGGGGACAAGGGTGGTGGTGTTGGTGTTGAAGATGATGTTCAAGAAAACACTGAAGGGCAAAATAGTCAATGTGGTGGTGGAGATGAAGAGTGTGATGTGTGTTCGGTGGATGATGATGAAGAAAAATTCAAATTTGATAGAAATTCTTTTTCTAAGTTGCTAAAAAGGGTGTCATTAACTGAAGCTAGATTGTATGCTCAGATGTCTTATTTGGGAAGTCTGGCTTATGCTATACCCCAAATTAAGGTAATTTCTTCTTAACTTTTTTGTTTATGTTGATTGCACACTGTTTAATTTCTGAGGCTATTTGGAAAAATGAGGTCTCGTGAATGGAGAAATGGGTAGATAATAGATACTATGTGGTTGGATTAATGTATTGCATAAGTTGATTTAATATTGAGTATGTAGATCTAACTTCTTCACTTGCTTCTGTGAAAGGGGTGTGAGAAAATTGCAGCTTTTAGTGCTTAATTTTAGTATTCTGAGCTTACAAATGCCTCAAAAGGCGCGATCTTTAGCTTTAGAGGTGTTTTATTATGCATGATTAACGTGATTTTAGTTTTAAGGAATCAAGATTTGTCCATGTTTAGATATGAAGAAACTGGAAAAGACAGCCATGTTTTTCAGGATAGTTCATAATAAGCTTATACAAGCTTTAACCTTGTTCTGTGATTGTGTCAAGTGGACAACTTGATCATTGGTTTATTTCTGTTTCTGTTATAGAAGCAATGTCATCTGGCAGTCATGTTATGGGAGTTCATGTTGCTGTTTTTGTTGGTGCAGCCAGAAAATTTATTGAGGAATCATGGATTGCGGTTTGTCACTTCTTCATTGGAGAAGAAAGAACAGGCAGAACAGGCAATGAAAGCTGAGAAAGAGAAGGCAGAAGCTGAAGGCCAGGAGAAGAAAGAACAGGCAGAACAGGCAATGAAAGCTGAGAAAGAGAAGGCAGAAGCTGAAGGCCAGGAGAAGAAAGAACAGGCAGAACAGGCAATGAAAGCTGAGAAAGAGAAGGCAGAAGCTGAAGGCCAGGAGAAGAAAGAGAATAAAGTTGTTCAAACTCAGGTAGAAGAAAAGAAGTCTACAAATTCAGTAGAAGGGGATGGGAAGACCAGTGGGAACAGGATTAGTGCATCTACTGCTTACCATATAGCTGCCTCTGCCGCGTCTTATCTGCACTCTCATACAAAGAGCATTCTTCCTTTTAAATCTTCCAACACTACACCAAACAAAGATTCCTCTGAGAGAACCATTGGATGTGATGACAATGTAGTTGGAAGGAATAGGGAAGTTGCTTCTTTTATGGCGACAAGTGACTCAGTGACATCAGTAGTTGCTGCAAAGGAGGAAGTAAAGCAGGCTGTTGCAGACGACCTGAACTCGAATCATTCTTCACCCTGTGAGTGGTTCGTATGTGATGATGATGAGAGTTTGACAAGATTTTTTGTCATTCAGGTATGCATAATTGCCCAATTTGATCTTCACCTTTTCCCTCTCTATTTTGTTGCTGAATTTCATCTTTAATTACTCTCAGGGATCAGAGTCATTGGCGTCATGGCAAGCAAATCTACTATTTGAACCTATTAAATTTGAGGTATTAGGCACTCAAATAAGTGCTTGTGCAAATTTAAACTATGTTCTGTTTTCTAGTCTGACTGTGTTGTCGTTCTAGCATAACGCACACAAGTACTTTCCTATAAAATCTTGTGACAATGCATTGACGGAGAGTTGTGATTGCATCTTTCTTGTTTAGGGTTCGGATGTGATGGTCCACCGAGGTATCTATGAAGCTGCAAAGGGAATGTACGAACAGATGCTGCCGGAAGTACGTTCACACCTTAAATCTCATGGTAGTCGTGCCAAATTCCGTTTCACTGGACATTCCCTCGGTGGAAGTTTATCATTGCTCCTCAATCTCATGCTGCACATAAGGGGAGAAGTTCCCCCGTCTTCCTTGCTTCCTGTTATAACTTTTGGAGCACCATCAATAATGTGCGGAGGAGACCGCCTCCTTCGCCACCTTGGCTTGCCTCGGAGTCATCTGCAGGCAATCACAATGCATCGAGACATTGTACCCCGAGCATTCTCTTGCAATTATCCCAATCACGTTGCAGAATTTCTTAAGGCTATCAATGGAAACTTCCGCAATCATCCATGTCTGAATAACCAGGTAGAGAATGATTTTACTCCATTTAGAGAATGACTTAATATGTTTAGTGTTTTAAGTTCTATGGTTACTTATTACTTTGTTTTTATATCTGCAGAAGTTGTTGTTTTCTCCGATGGGGGAGTTCTTAATTCTGCAGCCAGATGACAAGTTCTCGCCAAACCATGACCTGTTACCTTCAGGCTCCGGTCTGTATTTAATGAGCGATCCTGTATCAAGTTCAACAGAGGCAGAAAAACAAATTCGAGCCGCTCAGTCTGTGTTCTTAAACTCACCCCACCCGCTTGAGATCCTAAGTGATCGCTCTGCCTATGGTTCTGGAGGAACAATACAAAGAGATCACGACATGAACTCGTACTTAAAATCTGTAAGAAACGTAATTCGCCAAGAGCTGAACAGCATCAGAAAAGCTCGGAGGAAGCAGAGGCGCAGAGTTTGGTGGCCATTGGTTGCACCAAGTGGGGTTAATGCTGGTATTGTTGTTCGAAGGCACGTGGAATCAGGTAATATGGGCCATGGCCAGTTCAACTTTGCTGGCATTTTACATAGTGGGAAAGAGTCGTTGAAGCGATTCAGTACACTAGTTGCGTCGCAGCACATGCACTTGCTTGTGGTGCTTCTGTTTCCTGCACGGTTGCTTATCGTCGGGACTTTCAGCATGTTGAATTTCCGTTGAATCGCCAGAAAGCATTGGACAAGTTAAAAGGAGGGTAGATGATTCTTTATTCTTTTGACAACTAAAGTCCCCCGGTATTCTGAAAGAGGGGGACTTATCTGAATGGAAGAAACCTAAATATGTCAGAACTAGTGAAAAATAGATTTACAATTTGGATCCAATTCTTATTGGTCAAAACTATTACAGATTATTGTTCCATTTATTGGAATGCAAAGATGTATATCCTATTATGTTTGAGTAGTAATGATATCGTCTCTTCTCACATAGATGTTCAACTTTGAATGATCCTTTGCATGAAAATGGAACTTTTATTAAATTGGAATGTGAAGGTAAGAATCATATGCAAGATTGAAAATAGAGGCAAAAGCGCAAATTCAGAATTTAGCGTCAGAACGCGTAGTAGTTGTGTTCTATTTGAGACGACACACTTTTATTTATTTGATAGACAATAAAGACATAGTAGCTAGATCTGCCCACGACTGTTGTAACCTACTGTTAATTTATTTAATATTTGATGTAAACAAGAATGAATGCTAAAAGTTGGGATAACGATGGGTTGCCCTGCATTTCCAAAGTTTTGGGATGAAACGCCTTCTAATTCTGCTGATGTACGTACAACCAATAAAATTGTTTACAAGGATTATAAACATCACAATCACCAGGAAACAAGAATCGCGATTTGTCAAAATGTAATATTAAAAAAGAATGATGTAATCGAAAGAGAGTGGTATTAATTATTAGGCGGGTGGAATAAACAAGATATTTTAAAGATGAGAAAATATCGAAGGTGCAAACATATCTTTTCACATCTTAGTCTTAACGTCTCAATCACTAAGCAATTATTAAAACAGTGCCCAAGAAGTTATATCTAACTTTAGCATTTGGGAAATGTTAAAGAACTGGAATTCAACCATCTGTGTGGCAATCCAGATTCCTTATTTGGTAAGGCTTTGATAATGAATACTCCCTCGGAATGATGCAACAATAACCCAGTAAAATCTCAAAAGTAAGGGGTCTAGGAATAATAGTGTCTATGCAGACCTTACCCCTACTCCATGGAGTAGAGAGGATATTTCCTATAGACCCTCGACTCAAGAAAATGAAAAAGACGAAAGACACAATATATCAGTACCATCAACATAAACCATAGAAATAATAAAGCACTATAAGAAACCAAAAAATAGTTGAAACGCAAACATAAACTACTAGAAATTTAAGGCAAACCCTATCAGTCTAACCTCACACCCGGAACGAAGTAGAAAAATGCTTAACTACCTCCTAACCTACAACCCTAATGCTCGATCTCCACACCTTCCCATCAAGGGCCATGTCCTCGGAAATCTGAAGTCACGCCATGTCCTGCCTGATCAAATCTCCCCAATACTTCTTAGGCCGCCCTCTACCTCTTTTCATTCCCGCCAAAGCCAACCACTCACACCTTCTTACCGCTGCATCAAGGCTTCTCCTCCGCACATGCCCAAACTATATGAGCCTCGCTTCCCGCATCTTGTCATCTATAAGAGCCACGCCCACCTTTTCCCGAATATCTTCATTCCTAATCTTATCCATCCTAGTATGCCCACACATCCACCTCAACATCCTCATATCTGTTACTTTCATCTTCTGTATATGTGAGTTCTTAACCGGCCAACACTCTACCCCATACATCATGGCCGGTCTAACCAGCGCTCTATAAAAATTATCGTTGAGTATCAACGAAACTTTTGTGTCACACAGGACTCCAGATGGTAACCTCCATTTCGTCCAACCCACCCTTATGCGGTGTGTGACATCCTCATCGATCACCCCTTCCTCCTGGATAACCGACCCCGGGTACTTGAAACTACCTCTTTTGGGGATAAACTGCGTTCCAAGCCTGACGACTATAACCGCTTCCCTCGATTCGGTGCTGAACTTGCACTCCAAGTACTCTGTCTTTGTCCTGCTCAACTTGAAACCCTTAGACTCAAGGTCTTGTCTCCAAACCTCCAGCCTCACGTTAACACCGTCTCGAGTCTCGTCAATCAAAACTATGTCATCAGTGAATAACATACACCATGGAAACTCCCCTTGAATATGACGTGTCAGTGCGTCCATCACTAGGGCAAATATGAACGGGCTGAGCGCAGATCCTTGATGTAATCCCATAACAACCGGAAAATGCTCTGAGTCGCCTCCCACTGTCCTAACCCGAGTCTTAGCTCTGTCACACATGTCTTTGATCGCTCTAACGTAAGCTACTAGCACACCTTTTACCTCCATGCACCTCCAGAGAACCTCCCTAGGAACCTTGTCATACGCTTTCTCCAGGTCAATAAACACCATGTGCATATCCTTCTTCCTATCTCGGTATTGTTCCACCAACCTTCTAATAAGGTGGATAGCTTCCGTGTTGGAACGACCTGACATGAACCCGAATTGGTTGTTGGATATAGACATAGTCCTCCTCACCCTCACATCCACCACCATTTCTCAAACTTTCATTGTATGACCTAGTAACTTGATACCCCTATAGTTGTTACAAGTCTGTATATCACCTTTGTTTTTGTACAAGGGTACCACCATACTCCACCTCCACTAATCCGGCATCCTCTTCGTTTTGAGAATAACTTGAAAGTTCCGGGGACAACTGGAATACCTTGAATCTAGCCTGCAATCCTTTCGCACTTCTCTTATCAAATTTCTAGTCAGGTTGTTTGTTAAGGTGATCAAAAAGATTCAACAAAAACCGGACATACATTCGAGAGAGAGAAGTAGAGAGTTATCTCCAGTGACCAACATTGGCATAAAAAAGGTAGGAATGGATAAATAACACATAAATCGAGGGCTATTTGGATCCTCAAACATATATGATGGAATAAAGATGGACCAAGCTACTTATGAATGTAACCCATTTCAATGTCTATTCTACAACGCTTAGCTGGTGCAGGCTATCGTCTTCTCTCCCCTTTGATGTCTACTCAATCTAAATGTTGGGCGGCGAATATGCCCTTTAGACTTTGCTAGAAATAGCCGAGCACTAAAAATAGGTGGAAAACCAGCTTAAGTTGGTTGTACTTTTAAGTTCGTTCAATTCACACAGGCAGGTGATTGAGGTGCGTGTTTCGCAAGTTTTTTACTTTCTTCACGCAACAAAACAAAGGAATGATAGTACTGTACTCAACTGCTTGTGTCGTATGGCTCTTATATATTCTATAATCTATAATATGTTCATTCATACCAATATACCAGCTAAAAAAATCAATAAATTTTCAACCCTTCTCACAGTCATCAAACTTGCAACACCAAATTCCTCTCCTCCCTCTGCTCGGCAACGCAATTCCCATGCTCACAGCCAGTTAGAGAAAAAACATCCACCCTCGTCTTTCTCTTAAAACTCACCTCAGTCTCGTAAATGTCCTTCCCAAATCCTTAAATAGCCCTATCAGCCACTCCAAGCCTGCTCTACCCACACACTTTCAAACTTTTACCAGAATTTCATCTGGCCCAGTTGCTCTACCCTTACTCATCTTACGCATAACCTCCACGACCTCGTCAACCTTAATGCACCTACAATACCTAAAGTCTCGGTGCCTCTCGAATGCCCCAAGTCACCTAGCACAATATCCCTGTCCCCATCTTTACTTAGAAGTCTATGAAAGTAAGTCTGCCATCTACGCTTAATCTAAGCCTCCCCCATCAATCTCTACCTTACTCGTCTTTGATGCACCTCACTTAATCCATACCCCGAGCCTTCCTCTCTCTCACTTTAGCCAGCCGACATAACTTCGTATCCCCGCCTTTGTCCCCCAGTTCCTTGTACAGTCGGCCAAACACTGCATTTTTTGCCTCCATGACTGCCAACTTCGCCTCTTTCCTTGCTACCTTATACCTCTCCATGTTCGCTCCCCTCTCCTCCTCGCCTGAGCTACTTACTAAATTCAAGTACGCCGCCATCTTCGTTTCCACTTTGCCTTGGACAACATCATTCCACCACCAATCGCATTTATGCCCACCAGAGAAACTCTTTGAAACCTCTAACACCTCTTTCGTCGCCTCCCTAACATAGTTCGCTGTTGTTATCCCCATAGCGCTCGCATCCCCACTACTCCTCCAAGCTCCCATAGCCAATAGCCTCCCCTCCAACTCCTTAACTTTATCCTTAGTCAAGGCTCCCCACCTGATCCTCGGTCGTCCTCGAATAAACCTCTTCATCTTTCTTATCATGGTTTTGATGTTCATCACCAAGAGCCTATGCTGCGTCGCGAGGGTCTCGCCCGGGATAACCTTGCAATCCTTGCACAACCCCTCTATCGCACCTCCTAAGGAGGAGATAATCAATCCGAGTCTTTGTCGCCGTACTTTGGAAAGTAACCAGATGCTCCTCCCTCTTCAGGAAGCTAGAGTTCGCAATCACTAGTTCAAATGCCTTAGCGAAATCAAATAGCGAAGTTCCACCTCAGTTCCTATCCCCAAAATCAAAGCTGCCATGCACCTCTCCATAGCCACCAGCAGTCGACCCAATATGTCCATTGAAATCCCCTCCTATAAATAACCTTTCAGCAGGCAGATTACTACGCACAATCTCATCTAACCCCTCCCAAAAGCGCCTTTTACCTTCCTCATCCAAGCCCGCTTGCGGTGCGTAAGCGCTAACGACAATTAGGGTGCACTCTCCAGTCACTAACTTGATAGCCATTAATCTATCATTCACCCGCCTAACCTCTGCCACACTCTCTAAGTTCCCAATCTACCAAAATACCCACTCCATTCTTACTTCCCGACTCCAGAGTACCACATCTTATACTCCATAAGATACACTGTAAAGAAATAAAACAAGGAACGAAATGATGAAAGCTTTGAAGTTTGAGAGAATCAATATGTGATACTTCTTCCCTGGACCCTGCGCATAACTGGAGCTTAGTGCACCGTGTTGTCCTGTTTTAATATGTGATAATTCTTCCTGTCCTTTTTATATGTCGGTCCAACTAAATAAATTTGGTCCAAAAATATTATCGCTTTAAGAACTTAGATGATACTACTAATTACTTTTTGTCAACTCTATCATTGCTCCAATATATAATTTATACAATATTCTAAAATACTTGCTAAAGTTATCAATATTGATAAGAGGGGTTGCTCCGATGGTACCCCAACTACAAGCAAGGTTGTGGGTTCGAGTCCACAAAGGAGTCGAAACCTTAGGTAACCGGTGAATTATTTTAACCATTCATGTGAAATCATTTCTTACCCCAGCCGGCCCTCCACTTTTCAACAGAAAGGTCCAACGGTACTCTCTGTGACAATACATATAAACTTTAGGATTTCAGTTATATATAATGACAACGTAATTTTTTTTAAACTATTACCATAATTTAAAATAATATAACTATTCAATCCCCCACCTGATGCATACACAAAAACATCCACCAATGTTGTGTCTGCTTCTAAAGTTAAAAGTGGTTATAATAAAACAGAGGAAGAAGGGTCCATAGTGACAGCTGAATCTTGATTTCCTCTTGCGTTTAATGCCTATCCAAATCCAAACATTCAAATGGGCCACCGGACCCCTCACGCTAAGAAGCCATTTTTCATCTTCATCTACGTTCATGTGTATTTTTATTTTTTTTGCTTATCTGTACACGCCATTAATTAGACCCCAATTTTGTCAATACCCTTTCTTTCATTTTCATCTCCCTTTTTTCCCATTTATATTCACAAATAATTGATAAGTTTCTTAGCTATATACGCATTGTATATCCATTATTATGGATAAAACATCCAGCGTGGTTGAGGATAAAACAAAAACCACAAACAAAATAAGGTGTAATGTTTTGAAATTGGATTTCTATAATTGACTTTGTTTTTGTTCCTGCCAAAAGGGGTTCATAGATTTGACGTTGCACAAACACTCCAACAAGTGATCTAGAAGGATCCAAATGGGGGTATACCCAGAAATTCAGTACCAAGCAGTAATAGTTTCTTGTCGAGTCAGTTGACGATTAAAACAAGTTGGATATCATTCTAGTATTACCCATCCAGTATCCATCGCGTCATCTTTCGTATCTGTTTCCTGATAGAATTGGAAATGTATTATGTTTGCAAGGACAGAGAAAAATAATACTGCAATCACAAACAACTATAAAGATTTTTTCTTTTTATTGATGAACATTGTTTATCTCTTGATTCTTCCCTCCGATTTATTGTACGTGATTCGAGGGCCTTAGCGACGTATTTCTCGAACATAGAACTTTAAGCAAGACATATTTGACATGATATTCCAAGAGTTTTATGGAATTTCGAGATATATTTGATCTTTTTATACATATTCAGAGAGTTTACGGAATTGCTGAGATCGTCTTTTAAGAATACATGTAGCCTTATTTATATGCATGCATTAGGATTTGGGTAGAGTAGCCACCAAGTAACCCTAATAGACTCCTAATATTTAAGAGTTGTCTTGATATCTTGATATGTTAAACTTTGAATGCCTACAAATGCCTCCTAATTCAAGGTTTGTCGAGGAGTAGGCGTGCTTCAAGGTTGGTTGAGGCGTAGGCGTGATGATACTTGAAGTCCCCGACCATCGCAACATTTTTGATTTGCAGGAGGAAGTGATGAACTTGTCCTAACTCTAATAGACTCCTCATATTTTAAGAGTAGTTTTATTTCAAATTTATCTTGATCTGTTAACAGAAAATGCTACTCCTTCAAATTTATTGCACGGGGGGCTGCTGATAAAATTGTCAAAGACTAACATATTTCATATTTCTATTCAATAACGTTAGGTGGGCTGGCATGTTACTACCTCACAATTATATATATCAAAACTTAGACAGACGGGAGAGATGAACGTTTATTATAATTATAGTAAGATAAACATTTTTCTCCTGTGTAAGCTCACTAACCAGCGTATCTTTTTTTTTTCTTTCCCTTTAATTAACCACATAATGTTCTCAGCTATATACGCATTGTATATCCAATTTTTTTGGATGAAACATCCAGGCTCCAGCGTGGTGGAGGATAAAACAGAAAAACAAAGTGTGACTTTCTTTTTATTTATGCCAAAGGGTCTTCCTGTTCTCTAATCTGACATTACAAAAGTAACTCAAGCATACATGATTAGAAGGACCGAAATGGGCAAAAAGCCCAGAAATTCTGTACCAACTATATCAGTTTCACAAAGCTTACACAGACGATGAGAAAGATAAACGTTAAAGGAAAAGAACAATTTCCTCTCTCTTTTTACTTTGCGTTTGTTGTTAAGAAACAACTTAAAGCGAGATGCTTAAAATTAGGTGTGTCAAAAGGACGGGTTGAGTCGATTTTGGGCGGGTCAAAATGGATTGCGTTAGTAAATGGGTGGGCCAAATAACCCACCAAAAAGTTATTTGGGATGAGATGGGCTAAAATTCAACCCGCCCAACTCTTACAAAACTTTAATTAATATGAGTTATTTTCTCATTAATTGTATAATTACTAAATAAGACCTTTTTACTTTGTTATGGACATATATAACATATCAAAATAAAAAGGAATTATTTCTAAGATATTTTGGCAAAGTTACTCATAGATCAGTTTGGCCTGAAAGTTAGCCCAACTTTAAATGGGTTAAAATAAGTTGTAAAAATTGCACGGGACACCCTATTTGGTCGCCCCCATTTAATCTATATCCATATTTTTAAAATTATTTAACCTATACCCTAGTTTTTACAACTTCAGGCGCCTCCTTCTTCCTACATGGAAAACTTCAGCTTATGAACTAAATAACTTCAGCATCTTCTGCTGAAGTTTTTGAAAAAGCTTTACGACAAAACTATTGAATCCAGGACAAAACTTCAGCTAAAACATGCTTAAGTACAGCAAATAGAGAACAAAACTTCAACTAGTAGAATGCTTGAGTTCAACAATTACAAACAACTTCAGGCCCGTCTCCTAGAATGCTGAAGTTTGTGTGATTGTCTTTGCTACTTCATGCCCGTATGCCTGAAGTTTATGCGAAAAGTGGGTACGCTTGCAATTTCTTTTGCAAAGCGAATATAAATTAAAATGTGACTCAAAAAACGGGTATAGATACAAATCCCCCAAATAAGTTAGGTCAAGAAAAAAACAAAACGAAGATAAAGCGTTAAGAGGAGTAAGAATGACTTCTATATGGAGCAACTTTTTACACTATTTCGAAAATATGGTTAAAATCTTTAATTTAAAGAAATTAGACAGCATTCTGATAAGAAAAATAGAATAATTGGTTTAAACTTGGGGGAGTATAAAATTAAACTTATTACTCAGGAATTTTAACATTCAGACGTCACAGAAAAGCTCCGATTTTACATATCGCTTTCATTGAGAGTATAAAGTCTGCAAGGAACATCGACATCATACGTTTGTTGAATTTTAATAGCACAGCTAAGCTAAATGTTTAAAAGTCTTGGTTTACCTTATTTACAATGCCGACATTCAACCACATGCATCAATCACATCATTATGTTTACGCATGTTTACCCAACAATCCCGGAAGTTTGGTGGATTGCCAGAAAAATTACAACAATTTATGTACCAACCTGCACAATCTTAGTACAATAATGGGTCCGTTTGATCACCTAGCTCTTTTTACGCCAAAGCGACACAATTTGAGCAACTTTTACTAAAAGCTTATATATTTCTAAAGCCATTTCTGAGACATTTACATTTACTTGAAATGCAAATCAATTTGTGCTAACTTCAAATACAAACTTTCTGGATGAAGATTTCAAGCGTATAACCTGTATATCTTTATTCCCACGTTGGTGTCAAGTTACATTTAACACAATACAGAAGCCATTGGAGTAATGGTTCAAAATAACTGGCATACAAATCTTTAAGAGAGTCCCGTACCTAAAAACTACAGATTCAGTTTTCCCGCCAAATACCAGGAATGCATGGCGAGGCAACCGAAGGAGAAAATGTTAGCAAGGGAAGATAGTCCATGAATCATCCCAAATTTCTTGTTCATTGCTGCAAGCTTTGGATTAACCTTTGCAACTTCCTGGTTCTTGGTCCATCCAACTTCCTCCCCGATGTTGGCCTCTTTCTCTATCTTATGCCTTTGCTTCATCATCTGCCAAACATCAAATGCATTTATTAACATCAGAATGCCAATAAAAAAAGCACATCAAAAGACTTTTTTGGGGCTGTTTGCATAAGTTCTAATTTTAACAAAAGTGAGATGTTCTGCATCAGAAATAGTATCTCCCAATGCAGAGCAGTTTCAAGATTTTGAGACTCACCTCGGTATCAAGGCTAAACATATGTGCCTGCACTCTGCAGTAGTCTACCAAGTTTTTGCAACAACTAGCTAATAAATGAGGCCACAGTATTATCCAATTATGTCCACCCCTTATTAGTCTATCACAGCATCAATAGTGAAATTCATCAATGTAGAGCAAATAACGTACTGCTTATATTCATCAGTTCATAAAAACAAAGTCCAATTACCAAAATCAAGGCCCTAAGAGCCTCAATCTTTGGGCTCAACGCTCCCACAAGGTAGAAATTGGTATTTACCAATCATACTAGCTTTGTAAGTAATTTTAGCTTAATGAACTTGTTGAAACAGGAAGAGTAGAATAAATGCACTTGGGCTAGCAATGCACGTTTCCCTGCCTTTATACATGACGAATGCATTATATAATGTGGATTTTCCTTCACAAAGGCCAACAACTTTTGGCCCATGGAAAATGAGACGTTGGAAGTCACCCTCCAATCCAACTCCAAGAAACATGACACAGTACCAGAATATTTATACCACTAGTTTCCATTCTTTTCTCTCAACCTTAACAAGTACTCTGTTATGTGTCTTAGTTTGATTGAGCGCGATATTTAACAATGTAAGAAGACTTTTGAATCTTGTTGTCCCAAACTAACTGTGTATAACATTTCAAAAAAAACTCTTTGAATCTTGTGATCTTAATCGTGCCATGTTATTCATCCAGGGGAATATCATTTGGTAAAATAAGAATGTTAGAATTAATAACAACAACAACAACAACAACAACAACAAACCCAGTATGTTCCCACCAGGTGGGGTCTAGGGAGGGTAGTCTGTACGTAGACCTTACCCTACGAAACAGCCTGAGGGTAATAAGAAAAAGATGAAAGCAAGAAAGGAAGAAAGAGGGAAGAAAAAAAAAAGTGAGCGATAAAGAATAAGTAGTACCAAATAATAGCAACAGAGAATACAATTACTTTGGCGAACAAAACCACATAACGTAATAAAAATCTAAGAATATGAAGGGACATACGTGCTACTAAGACTATCGGTGAGCAACCAAAACTACCCACTAACCTTCTACCTTAATCCCCGACCTCCACACCCTCCTATCAAGGCTCATGTTCTCAGTAAGCTGAATCAACGCCATATCATGTCTAATCACCTCTCCCCGGTACTTCTTAGGCCTACCTCAACCTCTTCTCAAACTCGCCATGGCCAACCTCTTACACCTCCTAACAGGAGCATCAATGCTTCTTCTCTTAACATGTCCGAACCATCTCAGCATCGACTCCCGCATCTTGTCCTCCACGGAGGCTACTCCTGCTCTGTCTCGGATAACTTCATTCTTGATCTAATCTCTCCTGGTACACCCACACATCCATCGCAACATCCTCATCTCTGCTACTTTCATCTTCTGCACGTGGGAGTTCTTGACTGGTCAACACTCAGCCCCATATAGCATAGCCGATCGAACCACCACTCTATAAAATTTACCCTTTAAGTCTTGGCGGCACATTATTGTCACATAAAACACCGGAAGCGAGCCTCCACTTCATCCAACCCGCTCCGATGCGATGTGCGACATCTTCGTCAATCTCCCCGTTACCTTGGATAATAGACCCAAGATACTTAAAACTCGCTCTCTTGGGGATAACTTGAGCATCAAGTTTTACCTCTACGTCTGCTTCATGGGCCCATCGAATTTGCACTCCAAGTATTCTGTTTTGGTTCTACTCAATTTGAAACCTTTAGACTCCGATGTCTGTCTCCAAACCTCCAACCTCGCGTTAACTCTGCTTCGCATCTCGTCAATCAACACTATATCATCGGCAAATAGCATGCACCAAGGCACCTCCCCTTGAATGTGTCGCGACAGTACACCCATCGCTAAGGCAAATAAAAATGGGCTACGAGCCGACCCCTGGTGCAACCCCATCACCACAGGAAAATGCTCCAAGTCACCACCCACAGTCCGCACCCAAGTCATTCTAATGTACGCTACCGGAACGCCGCTAGCCTGCAAACACCTCCACAGGACCTCCCTTGAGACTTTAGTGTACGCTTTCTCAAGGTGAATAAACACCATATGCAAGTCATTCTTCCTCTCCCTGTACTGTTCCACTAATCTTCTTACCAGATGAATCGCTTCTGTAGTCGAACGCCCCGGCATGAATCCAAACTGATTCTTGAAAATAGACACGCCCTCCTCGCCCTAGCCTCCACCGCCCTCTCCTCCACCGCCCTCTCCCAAATCTTCATAGTGTGACTCAACAGTTTGATACCCCTATAATTGTTACAATTTTGGACATCACCCTTGTTCTTGTAAAGCGGAACCATCGTACTCCGCCTCCATTCTTCAGGCATCTTCTTCGTCTTAAAAATAACATTAAACATTCGGTGAGCCACTCCAAACCTGTTCGCCCCGCTCTTCCAGAATTCCACCGGGATTTCGTCTAACCCCGTCACTCTGCCCCTGCACATCTTACGCATCGCCCCTTCCACCTCATCTGTTGTAATTCGCGTACAGTACCCAAAATCCCGCTGACTCTCTCGGAGTGCTCCAACTCACCCAGCACAATACGTCTATCCCCCTCATCGTTCAACAGATTATGGAAGTATGTCTGCCATCTACTCCTAATAAGTGCCTCGTCCATCAATACTTAGCCATCATCGTCCTTGATGCACTTGACTTGGTCTAAGTCACGGGCTTTCCTCTCCCTCACCTTGGCCAACCGGTACAACTTCTTGTCCCCACCTTGCCCCCGAGCTCCTCATACAAACGAGCAAACACCGCATTTTTAGTCGTCGTAACTGCTAACTTTGCCTCTTTCTTTGCCTTTCTGTAACACAACTGATAAGTCATTTTTTCCTCCACGTTTGTTCTCTCCACTAGCTTCAAATAAGCAGTTTTCTTAGTTTCCACTTTACCCTGGACCTCTCCATTCCACCACCAGTCCCCTCTATGACCCCAGGAGAGCCTTTCGTGGCCCCTAAGACCTCTATAGCAATTACCCTAATGCAATTCGCAGTCGTGAACCACATACTAGACGCGTCCCCCCTACTCATCCAGACCCTCATAGCCAACAACTTTTCCCCTAAATCCTGAGCCTTGTCCTTGGTCAAGTTACCTCACTTGATCTTAGGTTGCCTACACACCGCCCTCTTCCTCCTACTCCTCTTGATCTCCAGGTCCATAACTAGGAGCCAATGTAGGGTTGTGAGGTGCTCACTTGGGATGACCTTGCAATCAGTGCACAAACCTTTATCACATTTCCTGCAGAAAAAATAATCAATCTGAGTATTGCCCATTGAATTCCGGAAAGTGACCAGGTGCTCTTCCCTCTTCGGAAAACTCAAGTTAGCTATAACCAAATCAAAAGCTCTAGCGAAATCCAATAGTGAATTACATCCCTCGTTCCTATCCCCAAAACTGAACCCGCCATGCACATCATCATAACCCCTGGCACTAGCCCCAATATGGCCATTGAAATCTCCGCCAATGAACTTCTTTGTTTGCGGGATACTACGCACCATCTCGTCCAAATCCTCCCAGAATTGCTTCTTGACCTCCTAGTCCAAACCTACCTGAGGAGCGTATGCACTAATCACGTTTATAGTAAACTCACCAACTACAAACTTAATACTCATCAACCTATCATTTACCCTCCTAACCTCAACCACGACCAAGAATGTCAGAATTAAAACTTACTAAATATAGAAATGTGACTTTATTTTTGAAACAAGCTAAAAAGGAAGTAAGACGCCTAACTGAAATGAAGGGAGTACCAACTATCATTGTTTTTAAAAGCACAAGTGCAAAAAGCGAGAAGTGAGATGTGAAGCGCACACTAATTTATTATACAGGAAAAGAAATTCTAGTTTACCTTACCATTTATTTACTTCTTTGATTATCCCGTTATTATCTCTGATAAGTAGATGTTTATGGTACTATCACAAGGCTGATGGTGGCAAGGACAGCTCTGTAATGGGTTAGTTTCTTCTTCTTTGGGTTGGTCAACCCAAGAAGTGATATTTTTGCAATTAGTGCCGCTGGCTAGAAGATAAGTTCATACAATTCCATAATCTTCCAAAGACAACCACTTATGCTATATCTTTCAAGGGATCTTCAAACTCCTTATCACCGACGCAACCCCTAGTAGCATTAGAACCTAGCAAATTAACCAGTGTGGTAACAAATAGTCGTTCACCTTCTTGTGGTCTCAAAATCTCAGTCACCCCATCCCCTGCTCAACATCGTCAATCTGTTCCTTATAAAAGATAGTAAAATTGCACATTACACTTTACTAATTTTTAACTCGTTAAGTTGACCAATCATAGGCCGAGTACAACAACTCGTTGGTGGCTACTATGCTTTCACCCAACCAGAAAATTAAATCAAGAATATACATGTTGAGAATACCCATCGGAAAAACTTTTTTCCCTCTATAACTTTTGTAACATCAGGAAGCCACATAAAAATATCAGGAGAGTAACATAGTGGAAGCAAAAGGGCTCGAGTAAATAACAGAAAATTTATTATAAATGAAGTTAAGATATTGACTATTGGAATGAAGGTCCAAGTGTAGCAAGATGAACATTGAGTATTCATATAGACGATCACCATTATCCAGGGATTAAGGTGTAGTCGTTTTAATGGGAAAATTAGCAGCGCTAAGCGTGAAGAAATAGAAAAGGGGTTGATCATTTGGTTTTTGAAACCGTGAGGGGGTGGACTATACCAATTCTCTACCACGGGGAAGAAATTGAAGGTTGCTGAAAACATGGAAAGGAATTTACCCTTTCTATGTAATAAATTCATGGGACCTTCTGCATCTCCCAATTTCAAAGCTTAGGGAGGAAATCAGAGGTTGCTAAAACCTAAAACAAAGAAAGGAATTAACCCTTTTTTTGTAACAAGTTAGAACTCCTGCCTCTCCTAATTTCAAAGCATAGGGAGGGAGTTTACGCTTTCTTTGTAGTAAGTTCATGGGATCTTATGCGTCTCCCAATTTTCTTATGGTCCAATCACACACTGGTCAGGCTTTCTATGGATTCACTTGATCTTATTCCGCAAAATTACTTGTCATTTTTTAATGTTGGCATAAGCATTATTTTCACCTGGATGACAATAAAATGTCTAAAGAACAGCTCCTAATAAGTCTCTACTCATCATGGGCCCCAAAACTAAGAAGTGATAATTATCTGATCAGGTAAAACTAAAGCTTTTAGTGATAAGCAGCACCAAGAAGGTGCTATACAGAAAAGGGTTCTATGTAGGTGCTATACTAACCTACATAGACTGTAACATTCTAGGCGCATGGGTATTTACACGAGTACAAAAGAAAAACTTCCTAGTCCTTTATAACACTGATGAACTCTATGAGTTCTTATCCGTCCTCTATTAGTTCATTTTTACATCAAAATGGCAGCATATACTAACCTATTAGTTAATTTTTACAGAAAACTAAAAACTGATAATTGCTAACAGTCAGAATGAAAAACCAAGGGCCAATATTAAAGGTAAACCATCAAAAGTGGTTTTCCACTCATAAGGGTATAACCATGCAAGCCTGCAGCATTCTAACAGCGAAAAGCAGACAGAGCCTACAGGTTTTAAATTTTTTTGATATAAAAGCCGCTAGCATAACACTTATCACTTGTGAAACTATTTCATAAGTAGTTGTGTGGCTATCGTGTTCAGGCGTAAACAATTCTAGTTCTTTTCTGATATGGGGATGGAACTTTTTATGACCAATCCCTGTGGCTGTGTTTCAAACAGGTTACCGTTAATCAACTGTGCTATTTCCTTAACCATGTTATTTCATTTAAGTCAGTCCAGTCAATTCCCAATTTTAAATTCAAATCACGCAGACCGAGGCTATGTTATCTTATCTTCAGTAAGAGTTGGTGGAACGACTGCATAACACAGTATGACTAACCAAGGGTATCAGTACTCATTTGGACATAAAAATGTAACATCACAAAGTACAATCTAGTACCTGGATGGTCATAGGGGTAAAGACAAAGAGATTGCTGAGGTTGAAAGAAAATGCAGCAAGAATGAACCCAAGTTGGTACTTCTCAGCAGCAGACGCAGCCTTCCAAGGATGCAAGTACCCAAAAGAACCCACGGAAACAGCACAACACACCCCCACCATGGAAAAGTAGGCTGGAAACATTTTACTCTGCAGATTCCCAAACTGATGCCTTGGCAAATTCCTACAACAAAAATACTCAAATGTATAAGGAAAGCCTCAAATTATCGGAAAACCCATTGAGCAGGCACCAACTAATTTGGGATTGAGATATAGTAGTTGATTGATACTATTTCAAATAAACCCATTAGAAAATGAGGCAAAATACTAGTCTCTCTGTCCTATTTTATGTAACACACTTTCAATTTCAGTCTGCTCCAAAAAAAGAATCACATTTTTCTATATTTAGAAACAATTTAACTTTGGAGGAACTAATTTGGGATTGAGACATAGTTGATTGAAAATGGGTAAAAAGAAAATGTTAAATACAGGAAGAAGTTAAGGGGAATACTTGAACATGATGATACCACCAATGAAAGTGACCCAAAGAGCAGCGCCAAAGGCAGTGGAGAAGCAGAGGAGATGAGCCAATTTCAGCAAAGTTACGAGCTTTGGAGGATGTTGACCCTCTGATTTTGATCCGAAAGTTTCTGGAGAAAAAAGTACTCCAATTGCCAAGAAAGCTACAGCAGCTAAGAATCGTGTCATCCAACCCATGGTTTCTGACGATCAGATTCTCAGGAGAAATGGGTTTTCTGGGTTCTGAATTCTGATTAAAAGGGGGTTCTTAGCTTTGGCTTTACCTACTTCACTTCCAGAACCTTCCTAACTAGTGTTCTTGCGATAGGTCGTTGGGTACATTTATTGACTGGTCGTCTGCTGCAAAAGTTAGTAATTACTCCCATTCACTTTTATAGCCCGTTTGCTTCTAAAATCAACTTATTTTGATAAGTGTTTTGGTCAAAAATACTTTTTTTGAGAATAATTTTTGTTTGACTAATTAATTTGAAAAGTACTTTTAAGCAGTAATTAGTGTTTGACCAAGCTTTTAAAAATCGCTTCTAAGTGTATCTTCTCTAAAATTGTTTCTGCTTCTCCTCAAAAGTATTTTTTTCCTTCCAAAAGCTTATACCTCATTTTTTGGCCAAAAGTGCTGCTTGGCCAAACAGGCTATTAGTTGTCAAAATAAAAAAATTATTTATATTCCTCGCTTTTTCGCATATCAAGAAAAAATAAATTATTTTACCCTTAACATTAATTACTTATTTCAAATTATTATTCAAATCCACTAAAACTATATCCTAATTAATATAAATATTATGGTAAATTATAAACTTTATTTATTATTTCTTAACAAGTGTACAAAATCACTAGCGGATAAGTAACAGTGAACAGAGGGAGCAACTAGTAAAATACAAAAATACAAAATTGCCTCATTGCCACTTAAACTTACACCTGAATGCCATCCCGATAAATAATCTTTAGAGTTTCCATATAAATACTTCAACTTATGCATTTGTAAAATAATAAATACCTTTGATAGTTGACTCAATCAATTATTCTTAGTCAGTTGTTATGTGTGTATGTCACGCCTGCTTGGAACGTGAAGCTCCTTTTGTCCAACGCCCAATAGAAACCCCATCAATTTAAGCTTATTCTTCCTTATTAATCATAAAAGATTTCAGCCTTTATTATTGAGGCATTGAAGCTCTGTAACACTTTTTTTTATATTTTTCACATATTCAAGTCAATTTTGTTCTTCTCCGTATCGATATTTATTCTTCTGGCCAAGAATACAATGGAAAGTCGTGTATTTTATCGTTGTGGAGTTGACGTTGTTCTGAGTGTTGATATCCAATTTCGTTTCATATTTTATAAGTATTTCATATACTTTCAAATTATCAGTTCGCGTCATTACCTAATTTACAAGAGTCATATAAGCATTTTCTATAATTTTTAAAGCTTTAAAATTGATTTTTTTGCATTTAATTTGTTTCAAATGTTTATTAATTATACCTTCAAAAAATTTCAGGGTGATTTAATCATCCAAATTTATTATTTGTATCCACATGCATTTTACAATATTTTATTCATTCTTACGTACTTATATTTGTCTCTTTCTACTATTTTATAATGTTTTGCAATAATAGCATATATTCTGATAATAATTACATTTTAATTATATTATTTATGTAAAAATAGAATCTTTATATTTTTATAACTCTGAATTATTATTTTTAAGTATTATATTTTTTTTATTTAATAGCCATTTTTATAATTTATTTTAATAAATTTCGTGCATTTTAAATTATAGCCTAGTTCGGGGCTAATTTTCGGACTAATAAGGTCCAAATGAGCAGACCCACAGTTGACCGCCAAAAGCCCAAACCAAACGACCCTCTTTAAAAACTTGGTCGCGACCCATTAAAACAACCAGCCTCGCGTGTTCTTTAATCCAGGTCGTTGATCTCTTAAGATCAACAACCGCATTCACCTCCCTTTTTTAATTAACCCCCCCCCCCCCCGACACCCTGTCATTTCTCCTAAGATGCCACCCCAAAATCATCTCATCCTCCCCTTCTCTCTAAAGAATCCTAGTCATTTTCCCCTTCAATCCCTCTCGTAATCTCGTTCCTCGCTTATTTGTTTATCATATTTATGTTCCTCCGCTACTGGTCACGCGTTTGTGGTATTACCTAGGTATTTGCCCAATTTTGGCAAGTACCGTCTCCTAGATCGGACTAGATCAACCTCGATCTTTGAGATTTGGACAACATGTTATTTTACTGATTGCATGTATATTTTTCTTTCCTTGTTTATGTTTGCTTGATTACTTTCCTTGTTTACTCGTTTGATTTAACTACTATATAAACCCTTCCCTAATTTCCCTAAACAGACCTTAACTATTGCTATTACTCTCTCGCTCTCTCTCTCGCTCTCGCTCTCACTCATTCTACTGTTCTAAAACTTGAGACCTTGGCCGGCTGAAAGCAAGACCACCGGAATTTGATTGCTGCTCCTTTCTCAATGTGAGCACTGTCGAGATTCACCCTTGGGAACTCTGACGCACTGAGATTCTGGGAGTCCTGATGTTCTCTCCTTACTGCTGCTAATTGAGTTGCTGCTGGAACTTAATTATCTCATTTTCTTGTTCGTTAATTTACAACTAGTGAGTAACTTGACTCTTGTAATCCTATTCTCTTTACTTGTGGTCGTGCTCTGACTATCCATGTTATTCGAATTTTTCAATATGGTGTTATCTTTGTTTGCAATCCTATTCGCCTTGAAGTTGGTTTGTGGTCCTGCACTTTCTAGCATCCAAACTTGCCTAAATCCTAAATTTGGGCATCTGCTCACTATGTGTAATTTATGACCATCTTGAACCTGCTTAGTCAACTATGTTTGTATATACATGAGTTTCTTATGTTTGTTGATTGTTCATATTCATGCCTTGCTTTGGATTACTATATTAAAACTCCTAGGACACTAATTCATGCCCAGAATTTGTTCAACTGTACTTCTCCGTGCTAAGTCATTCATGCACAACTTGCTACTTGCTAACTTTCTTAAAATGATCATGTCTATGTGAATTCTGAACTTTTCAGACAAGCATGTTTCTCTGCCACTTATGAACCCCAACCCTTACTATAGTTGCAGGTTTTACTACCATCTTATTCTGTTGACCCATACCTTCTAATGTTATGTTTGCTCAAGTTTAATGCCTAAGGAAATCTTTGATATGAATAATTGAACCTTCTATATGTGATCAATTTGCATTCTCATAATTAAGTACTTATGTTTGCCATGAATTGACCTACAATCCTTAGTTATGTTTTGCCTTGCACTCTTGTGTTGAAGTCTTCTTGGGAAGAATGTTGTTGGTATCTGTCTCAAGGGTTCCCAATTGAACATATCATTGTTACTTGTTAATCTCCTTAGAACCAAGTCATGCCCTCGCCTGCCTTGAATTCTCATGCTTAGTTCCTTTCTCTTATGGATTCATGTTTCCTGCAACTAATCAGGTGTATCTTAAGAAGTCTGTTACTTTTAACTTATTTGCTAATTTGAAAGTCCTATATATGTGCTCATTATGTGTGATTACAAGATCCTTGTGCATGCATGCTCTTATATCTGTTAGACATCACCCCTAGGATGATACTTGGAAAGACTTTCTACTGATGATTGTTATAATAGGAATCCATGTGTATGTGTCTTTGCCTGAACTCTGAGTTACTCCAATGAAATATTTGAATTTATGTCCCAATGTTCTTGTTGTTTGTTAATGGGTACACAAGACAACTGTCTTCATGTTTGGGGCTTGGCTTATTGGGCCATGAGTGTGTTGTTGTATCTGAGCATTCGACTAGCATGTTTGTGAGCCTAGGGTGTTGGACCTATTGGATATGCAAGAGTAAGACTGGTGAAGGCCCAGGAGGCATTGTTGGGTTATTTTGTACTCGTGCTGGACCTGTAATTGTTGTATTTGGGCATGTAATTACCATATTAAGTCTGTAATTATTTTATAATTTTATTTGGGCCGATAATAATATGTAATAATGAATGACGGGGAAATTAATGAAAAAGGGATGGGATACTTTAATTTTTGCATAAATTGGTAGAAAACATGCCTATAAGTTCTACATGTTTTGTTTACTACTTTGTCTAACATGTTTTATTTCTATGCACTAATAAAAATCATGTTTATAGGAACCTAAGTGATCTACTGGCTCAACATGTCTTAATCTCGTACATTATCAGAAACATGCCTATAAGAATATAAGTGTTTCACTCATTTACATGTTTCACTTCTCTACACGATATTAGATAGCATGCCTATATGATTTAAACACCATTGATTACTTGCTCATCTTGTGTTATTGTTGTGTGATTGTTAGATAATATGCCTATAGGATCACATTAAGTAATTAAGATATGCTCATCTAGATACTATGTCTATAGGGCCTTATTATATTAATAAATGGTTGTTGTTGTTGTTGTTGTTCTTATAACACTGCCCGCCTAGAAAACATTCCTATAGGAATAAGCACGATGAATTCGTGCTCAAATTCCAACTGCTTAGAAAATATGCCTATAGGACATCACTACTCGCTTAGAAAGCATGCATGTAGAATCAAAATGAATAATTCTGAGTTTTTTGACGTCTTCACTACCCAAGTGAGAATCACCTCGAGATTATGTCTATAGGCTCAGAATAACGATTATAATTTGTAATTTTGATAATCTGACTAGCAATACCGCCTATGAGATTTTATTACACCATGCAGTCATGTAGAAGTCACGGCTATAGGTTTTTATTCGACTTTAATGCATTTTAATTCTAAAATTGCCTATGACTCCTCACTGCATAATCTGAAGTATGTGACTGATCGAGTGCTTTTGTGTGGAGGCTAACTTGAGCCTTTAATTGTTATTATGTGCAGTCCTACCTTTTTTGAATGTGCACCTAGTTTTATTATTTTGAGGTCCCTAAGTAAAGTCTAGAACCACCCAAATAGTAGGTCCAAAGCCTCACAGGTAAATAACTTTAGCATTGTAACTGGGTAGCATGAGATGATAATATGTACCCGCTGTATAGTATGAGCAACCTCTACCTTAAGGGAGTTGCAAAGTATTATTTATGTTGCACGGGGTGATCCTTTAGGCTAAAAAGATTAGGAACCCCCCCCCCCCCATATGTCTATTACTCGCACCTTTATTTTTTCACACTTAGAACAAATTAGGTTGTACCTTGTAATCTCCAAAGGCTTGTATTAAACATCTATTAATGTATAGTCTAATCCCTTCTTATGTGCAATCTTCTTTACACTTGTTTTATATCGCAGTCGAATATTTAAATTCCCTATCTTCCTTTAATTTACATGATCACATAGGACAACTGTAATCCAATAATTCCACATAGCGTTAATTTTGGCCGGACCACAATTGTGGACCTCGAAGAGTGCTTACACCTTCTATTCGAGGTAATTTGAGCCCTTACCCGATCTTTGGTGATACGGGCTAGTTAAAACAGAGTTATTTACAAATAGGTGCCCTAACAAACCGTAAAATCATTAGGTGGAAACTCTTCTCTTCTTAATACCCATTTAAAAGAGTTGTTACACGTTGAAACCCGCTTTCGCGAGAAAACGGAGCGCACTAGCATGGCGACTCTACGGGGATATACTTAGGCTATTACCATAATGAAGTTTTGCTTATGTGGATTAACGGATTATTTGATGACATGTACACCCCCCATATTTCCTTTATTTTGCTTAAAACTACTATATCATGTACATCCCCTCTCTATTTCCCCTATTTGCTTAAAATTACTATATCATGTGTCCTCCGTCCCTATCTCCACTATTTGCTTTTATGATCCTACATTTTTTCATAAGTTATGATAACTTCTCTCCTTTGTCTTTCCTTTTTTCTTTTCCTTCTCCTATTTATCTTTATCATATTATTTATTTTTTTGCGTACTTTCATCATGCATATATATGGCAACGTGTTACTATTTTTGCATAAAGTATGCTTTCAACACCATACTCCACTCGTGCCCATTATCAACATAGCGATGCTTGATGAGTGTCCGCACTTTCCTAAAAATACCCTTTTAAACCAGAAAGGCTTATTTGCGGTAGACTAGTCGATCAACGATGTAGTCGACGGTCCCATGCCTTTCCCTCTCAAGTTGTTCACTTGAGAGTACCAGTCTAGACCCTTCTAGAAACCACACTCTGATTTGAAATGTACATGCATCATGCTAAACCTATTATGGACTGAAACGTCTTTGATGCATCAACCCGCTTAAATGAACCTTGTCCAAAGTCCAAAGGGATTTCCATAATCCCAAAGGACACCATCATATTATGTGCATTTCTTGGAGAAAACGTGCCAACATGTTGGCCATTATTGCGTAAATAGTCGAATTTGGAGGGGGAAAGGACTAACTTTTATTTGTTTGCAGAAACTGAAGCAAGAAATCCCTTGGTTTTGTATGGTCCAGAATATCCCGCCTCTGCTAATTGACTGGTTAAATGACCTTTCACCATGTGACAAAAATCACGTGAGGAGAGTACTGGGTAACTTGCCATCTTTGCTGAATATTCGACCTAACAGGGAATTAACTAAGGCAACCATATGTTCTCGGATGAAAAGAGAGCTGTTTTCTGATTTGGCAATATAGAAATGACTCATCTTCTAGAATATATAGGAGGATGCGCCAAGTTAACATGGGTTAGTACGGATTTATTAGTGCCAGAAAATTGCGCCTCACCCGGTTTTCTTAAAATGCTAGGGTTTAAGAAGAACGACGAACTGGTTTGCTTGAAGAAATCCTACATCCCTTAGAGTATCTCTATGAGCAATATGGGCACAACAAATCATACCGCTTGCATCACGAGGAGCTAGCCATTACCTCTTTGGGATGGGACCGCCGAGTTTATGTCTTTATAGTATGTTTCTTGGGTTTGTTGATATTTCTGTTGCAAGGAGGAAGAATTCACACTCGTTTAGCCATTGTCGCTAGGACCGTGATGGAGGGTATATAGGGGCAGAAATATACCATCATCCCTCTGATCCTTGCTGAGATGTACTGCACTCTGGATCGGTGCAAGCATGGGTTTGGGCTTTTCGAGGGTTGCAGTCTCCTACTACATGTTTGGCTATTAGAACACTTTCAGAGGGGAAATTACCGCCAGGAGCTCTTGCGTAAGCCACTAAATGACTACATAGCCAGTCATCATCCAAAGAAGATGACATTTGCTCCAGACAATTTTGCAAAGCCCTAAAGTGTTGTTTCTTCAATAATATGACAGATGAGCAAGTGCATTGGATGTTCGAATGGTTCCCTAGTAGTGAGTTCATCATCAGGTCCAAAGGAACCACTCACTTAGTACTGATTGGTTTGCGAGGCATCTAACCTTACGCTCTTATAAGGGTAATGAGGCAAGTTGGGAGGAAGCAAGTCATACCTCGGGTTTCCAACATGGTTCAGTATAAAGAATACTTCAAAGGAGATGTTATCCCATTCAAATTTGAGCCCCAACACATGTGGAACCAAAAGATCATCGTGGATGGAGAGACTATTGAACCAGACAGGTATCACGTCGGTCATATGTACTACTATCTCTCATGGTTGGAAGATGACAAAATTGGGGATGTCAAACCGGGGGTCAATCTGAAAGATAGATGTCGCGCCCCGTTTTCTCGTGAAATCGGGTTTCGACACGTGACAACTCGTTTAAAGTGGTGTTAAAAGAGGAGAGTCTCCACCTAACAATTTTAAGGTGTGTTAGGGCACCTATTTGCAAATGTCTCAGTTTGACTAGTTTACGTCACCAAAGATCAGGTAAGGGATCAAGTTACCTCGAGGAGAAGGTATTAGGCACTCCTCGAGGTCCACAACTTTGGGTCCCGACCGAACATAAATTATATGGACTAGTCAGATAAACGAAGAGAGCACAAAATTTGAGAATTTTATTATAAGAGATTTTGAACAGATGGGTACAACTATTTTGATTCTAATAGAGAAGAAAGAAAATGGGGGGTCCTAAGTTTTTTTATCCTAAAGGATCACTCTGTGCAACATAAATAATATTTTGTAACTTCCTCTAAATTGGGTGTTACTCATATTATTCAGTGGGCACAAACTATCATCTTCTGCTACCCGATTACTATGTTAAAGTTGTTTACCTAAATCGCTATAATTCAATTCTAAGTCGTGCCTTATGCGTGCATTACTCGTCCCATACCTATGGTACATGAGGTTTTGGGGCTCTATTTGGGTGGTTCTAGACCTTATCTAGGCTGCTAAAAAATGTAAGAAAACTAGGTGGCAAACAAAAACATTTAAGGACTTCACAGAGGTGCAATTAAAGGCTCACATTGACCTCCACACTTAAGCAGCAAGTGCACCAAACACATACATCAATTAGGAATTGGCAGAATCTGGAATCTTAAACCTATGGACATGTTTTCTAGGCAATCAAAGTATGCGGGTAAATTTCAGATGCATGATATCGCTTATAGGCAGAATTATGCAGGTATTGCAAGCTGGTTGTTGAAAGTTTTAAGTTACCAATCCTATATGTGTGATTCCTAGGTGATCTACGCAATTGGGTATAACAAAATCTGCTGGGAAGAGTCCCAAAATTATCTATATTTTCCTAACAATGACGCTCAGGAACAATGTTTAAGTAGTCTAATATTAACCAATTAACAAGCAATTGTTTTCTATAAGCAGGATATCTAACAGTTGATGATTAGAAGTTGCTTTATTTATACTTAGTCCTATAAACAGGGTTTCTAGTGATCAATGTGATACAATAACGAATGAAGTGATCAAAAATCCTATAGGCATAATTTCTAGTGAATAACTGAAGCGAATTGGAGAATAATTCATTGACATTTGTTCCTATAGGCAAGTTTCTAGTGTATTTGAAATTAATCATGCAAATTGAAGGGGTGCTTACTTCCTATAGGCATGATTTCTATAAACATGTAGCAGTAGACATAACATTTGAACTCGTGATTAATACTAAACAAGTAGTGTGTGTGTGTGTGTGTGCTCCTCCTAATGTCATGATCTCTACCGTGCTCATGTAATCGATCAACACATATATCAAGCATATTACCAAGTCATACAGGCATGTTATCTACCCATTGCATGTAGATATTAAATTCTACCCACTCCCTTTTTACTAACACCCTAATTGTTTATACAAAAGGTTATTACATGCCCAATAATGAGTAAAAAAACTATAAATGTTACATAACAGTAATAATAGGCCCATAGAAGGCCCAAATAAAAATAAATACACAACATTACATGGGCATTCAATAACTCTTACACAGCGTACCCAGGCCTTCAACAAAGAGCCACGACTCAGGGATCCATAGAGGAGTCCAAAACCAATTTACTCAACCACAACACCAAGTGTTGCATCACTTGAACCAACCAATTCAGGTACACAACACATAACAGGGGGAAGTAGAGTGAATAGGAATAATTTTGAGATTGAGGGAGTGACTAAGGACCACGTCCTAGTGTGTCAGAGTTCAAGAGCGCCTCAATTGGACCCCGAGCAGTGCTCACACTAGGGAGGCCAACAATATAACCTAGATAGCCTTGGCTTTCAGACAGCTAAGAATTGGGAGTTCAAAATAACCTAAGTAGCAAGTAAGGAGAGTGGATAGTGATGGAGGGACAGAAGTTAGGTGATACACTTATACTTAAAATAGACATAGCCAAGTTGAGCATACAAAGCAGCTAATCAAGCAGATCATAAGGCTTTGTTCAGTAGAACTTCAAAGTAACACATAACAAACACATTTTTCGGGAGAGTTATATGGAGGAACAAGTGTGCAACGTTTGACAAAATTCAACACTAATAGGTTGAGACCTAAGAAGCCCAATTTAGGCTATACATCTTAGCATCATAAGACAAATATGTTAATTCTCATCAGAAGGAAAGGCACAATTGAAATACAAATTATGACAGGCCAAGTAATCACTGAAGGAACATGGAATTAAGTCATACTAGGAGGCATATTAACAAGGAAGCAAGATCATAGTTGAGGGAAAATGGAATGTTTATCTTAAAATTTTAAGTGATGCTAGGGACCAGGATAGCAAGGAAACATGTTTAGAGTAAACCTTAAAGCAATGTTCCATATAGTTGTGGCTAGTACACAAAGAATAGTCAATCATCCACAAGACTTAACACTAAATGATTCATTCAAAGTAGAGGGAGGTTTTCCATAGAGTTGTAGCAAGGTATGAAGAAAATTCTATAACTAACAACATATAGTCATAACAGTCAGATTCACATCAAAATAAGCACACATTGAAGCTCAAAACTGAAACATATTCAGATTCTAAAGGTACATAACTGATTCCAGAAGAAAACAAAGAACCAACATAGAAGTGCATGCCATAATGAAGAACACATACTAGACTAACAAAAACTAAGGACAAAACAGTAAACTATCTCATGCGTTCAACTATCATAGGATGACAAAGGAGAATGGAGCATTATCATAACAGTGCAATATCAGGGATTCACAACTAAATCATACTCATATAATTCAAACACATATAGGTATGCAGAAGGAAAGAAAGAATATTAACATTGCAAGGGTTAGAAGCACTAACCAGTAGCAAAATTATATGAGCCAAAGAATAGTAAAGAGCTTAATAGCAAGAACCCCAGATTTTCGATACTTCAGAGTTCACAAGAGCCTCGAGAAGGGCTCCGAGCAGTGCTTGCACCGGAGGAGGTCGTTTAAAGGCCTTGACTTTCAGCCGGCCCAGAACTCAACAGTTTTAGAAAATATTCGAGTGTAACAGAGTGAGTGAGTGAGTGAGTGAAAGAGGAGAATAGTGAGAATAATAGCAGTGATTAGGTCCGCCAAAGGGGATTATGGGAGGGGTTTATATAATAGTAGAAATTGAACAAACAAACAAGGAAATATAATAAATAAGACACAAAATAAGGAAATAAGAGCATGCATAATCGATTAGAATCAATTAGGAGAAAATCAGGCAAACCCTAGTTCATGATGAAGAACCAAAATAGTCAAAAAAATCTCACTGAATCGGACCCGTATAATCTCTCCATGGATGTATATAGACGAAAAACCATCTGAATCTTGAGGAATCGGTGATGATTGATCTTGATTTATGTCTGTACACTTGCCAAATATAGGCAAATATTATGTGATACCAAAACCGTGTAAATAACGGAGAGATCGAGCATATATGGAAGGAAAATCATGGAGAGATTCCATATTAGAACTGGAGTTGGGAGATTAGAAGAGGCGGCTGCTAGGATTTAAGAGGAAAAGATAGAACATATGAGGGAAACAGGGGCGACGATCTTTAGGGAAAATGGGTATTAGGGTTAGAAGGGGGGATATATGGAAAGGGGTTGGTTTATTAGGGGTCGTTGATCATTTAAGATCAACAGCCAAGATAGAAAAAGGAGGTAGGGCAGGTCGTGTAGGCGGGTTCCGACCGGGTTGAATTAAAGGGGTTGTTTGGCTTGGGCCTGGGCAGTGTGGGGTTGAGCTATTTTGTTTGGACCTTAGTTGGTCCTAAAATAGAGCCAAATTTGGGTCAGATTTTAAAAATAGAATTTAAAAGAAAAATAATTTAATAAAATAGCTAAATAAATATATAAAATTCTACTTATGCAAATAATACGTTGAAAAATAATAGGAGATTATAAAAAATGTAACATATTATTTCGACCCTAAATAAAATATCAATTGCAATAAGAATGCTAAATGTAGGTTATTACTGCAAATTTATGCAAATAGCCTAAACTACCATTGTAATTATATAAAAATGGAGTGAAAATATTTCAAAAATGTATTAGGGATGCAAATAATAATTTTGAGTGATTAAGTCATCACAAATAATTTAACAGGGTAATTACTGAATTTTTATGTAAGTTAATGCAAGAAAAAATTAATTTAAAAACTCTGAAATTATGAAAATCATAAGAAATGCTTGTGTAAATCTTGTAAATTAATAATAGTGCAAAATGATATCAACATCTGCCCCTCTTTACCAGGGAATGATGGAAGAGTTGTCGGGTAAAAAAAATAATGACCGACTTTGACCGAATGAGGTGATTTGAAAAGTGGAGGCCGAACCCTGGTTCCTGAGTTGCCTACATATCCTTGGTGTTATGGGAATCAGGTCGTGTGTAGTTATGGATCCAACGGCAAACAAAACCGCCGTAGTTGTTATAGGAATGATTGTATGCTTCGGAAAGGGTTCTTTTAGGTAGGACGATATCAGATAAGTTTATACAAAATTTGAAACGTTACAGATGTATCCCAGAACGAGTATCTGAACGGTTATCAAGTAAAAATGGATAGCTGATGGTGGTTGGTTACGTTTGAGATAATTGAAGGACGTGAACTTTGAACGAAAACCGGAGCGAAGGTTGCTACTGTTTGAAGAACGGTTACTTCCTAGATTACTTAAAACACAATGCACGCAAGTATATAATGATTATTGTGAGAATTTAAACATGATGCAAATTCCTTGTGGACCGTGAAGGTTGTCTTTGGACGGTGAGGATAATGTCCTTAGACCATGACGTCATGGGCCAAGAATCATGTGATAAGGTATTCGCATGCCATGAAATGATGCCCTCAGTCCATGAGAATGATGCCTCTAAACCACGACGCCTTTGAATAATGACGTGCACTTTTGAGAGATCCTAGGGCCATGGAATGGTGATGAGGATGCTGCCTTCAGACGATGACGCATTTGGACAAAATGGCAATGTTTCAGCCCATGAAATGCAAAGACATGATGTTTGGTCATATGCAAAGATGCAACAAGACAAAGCTTAGTCTTGGGTAAGGTGAGGGCAATGCTTATCCCTGTGTGAGTAGAGGATAATGCCAGGTTTTAGATGGCGTAATGAAGATAGCATTTAGTCTTGAGGAAAAACCGTGTTTAGACTTATGCAGTTAAAGAGGCAAGGCTTAGTCTCATGCAAATAAGAGACAATGCTTAGTCTCGTGCAAAAAAAAGTAGTGCTTATCCTTATGCAGTTAAGGAGGCAGGGCTTAGCCTCATGCAAATAGGAGACAATGTTTAGTCTCATGCAAATATGAGACAATGCTTAGTCTCATGCAAAGAAAGGCAGTGCTTAGACTTATGCGGTTAAAAAGGCACGGCTTAACCTCATGCAAATAGGAGACAATACTTAGTCTCATGCAAAGAAAGGCAGTGCTTAGCCTTATGCAGTTAAGGAGGCATGTCTTAGACTCATGCAATTAAGAGACAATGCTTAGTCTCATGCAAAGAAAGGCATTGCTTAGCCTTATACAGTTAAGTAGGAACTTCTTAGCCTCATGCAAATAGGAGACAATGCTTAGTCTCATGCAAATATGAGACAATTCGTAGTCTCATGCAAAGAAAGGCAGTGCTTAGCCTTATGCGGTTAAGGAGGCAGGGCTTAGCCTCATGCAAATAGGAGATAATGTTTAGTCTCATGCAAATAAAGGCAGTACTTAGCCTTATGCAATAATGGAGGTCATGCTTAGCCTCATGCAAGGAATGGAGACACTGCTTAGTCTCATGCAAGAAAAGCAATGAATAACTGCGAGAGAGTAAAGTATTTCCTAGCTTAATGTGTTTGCGTTTGGAAACTTTGTCATTATGAAGGTGGTGATTTTGATGTGTGTATGTATTTGCGAATATTCTTGTTATGTTCATTGTGCCTGCATCCAAAGAAAAAATCGTGAGTTTTGCGGGGAAGGTTGGTCCGTGCTTTCGCCTTCTCTCTTTGCTTTTGTTCATGTCTTGGGATCCTATTTGAGTTACCCTGGGCAGCATCTAACTGTTTATAAAAATAAAGTTTCAAAAAATATGTGTGCATTTGATGAATCTATTTATTTAAAATATAGTAGTATGCATTATCAAATAAATTAGATGAACCAATGACTGTGACATATTTTAGAGACAATGCGACCTCCTTGCTTTAGAATTTTGAGGATCCTCCTCAAAATTCTTTTAAAAGCAATTCTTTGATTGTTCTGTGTATGATGAAGTTGGCTGGACTTGCTTTAGAATTTCGAGGGTCCTCCTCAAATTCTGCCCCAGTTTCTGACCATGGAAAAATGAAGATTTTATTGAGATGTGACCAAAATCACAGGGCTAACTTCGTATCCTCTCTTAAATGGGAATCATGTCAAGCGTAGTTCAGTTACATCAGATGAAGAAATGTAAATAATCTAAACATAGTATATCTTGACTGCGTCTGAGTTGGTATGTTTTGGCCAAATTTCTTCGTGCATTTCTGCAAGTATGAGTTCTCCTCCTGTTAGCACTCTGTGAACCATGTAGGGCCCTTGCCAATTGGGTGAAAATTTTCCTTTGGCTTCATCTTGATGCGGGAATATCCGCTTTAGCACCAACAGCCCCGGTGTGAATAGTCTAGGCCTGACCCTTTTGTTGAAAGCTCGGGAGATTCTATTCTGATAAATTTGACCGTGACAAACCGCATTCATTCTTTTTCTGTCAATGAGAGCCAGTTGTTCATAGAGACTTCGTATCAATTCCGCATCACTGAGTTCAGCCTCTTGTATGATTCTGAAAGAAAGGATTTCTACTTCGGCGGGAATGACGACTTCAGTACCATAGACCAAAAAATAAGGAGTTGCCCCGGTTGATATGCGAACCGTGGTACGATATCCCAGTAAGGCAAATGACAGCTTCTCGTGCCATTGTTTTTGATTGTCTACCGTCTTCCTTAATATCTTCTTGATGTTCTTATTAGCGGCTTCCACGACTCCATTCATTTGCGGCATATATGTTATGGAATCTTGTGCTTGATATTGAAGGTTTCATACATGGATCTTATCAAATCACTGTTAAGGTTGGCGGCGTTGTCGGTGATGATTGATTCTGGTGCCCCAGATCGACAAACAATGTGATCCCTAATGAAATTTGCGATGACCCTCTTAGTTACAACCTTGTAAGATGCGGCTTCAACTTGTGAAATAGTCTATGGCCACTAGAATGAACCTATGCCCATTTGAAGTAGCGGGTTTGATTGGACCGATGACATCCATCCCCCAAGCGTAGAAAGGCCAAGTTGCACTTGTTGCATTGAGTTCATTGGGTGGCACTCGTATCATATCAACATGTACTTAACATTGATGACACTTGTGGACATACCTGATGTAGTATGTTTCCATAGTAATCCAAAAATATCCGGCTCTTATTATCTTCTTAGATAAGATGAAGCCATTCAGGTGTGGTCCGCAAGTTCCGGCATGTATCTCTTCGAGCAATTTGGATGCTTCCTTGGCGTCGACACACCGTAATAACCCCAAATCTGGAGTCCTTTTATACAAAATTCCTCCGCTTTGGAAGAAGTGGTTAGATAATCTTCGAAGTGTGTGTTTATGAGTATGATTTGCGTGCTCCAGGTATTCTCCTTTTGCCAAATATTCTTTGATTCCATGGAACCATGGATTTCCATCAATTTCTCTTCAACATGAGCACAATAAGATGGCTGATTGTGAATCCCTACTGGGGTCGATGAAATTCTTGTATGGGTGTTGTATCATGGAAGATAGAGTGGCCAATGCATCTGCGAACTCATTCTGGATTCTCGGAACATGTTTGAACTCTATTTTTGTGAATCTCTTCATAAACTCTTGTACATAGTACAAATATGGTAATATTTTGGTATTCTTTGTATCCCATTCTACTAAAACTTGATGTACCAAAAGGTTTGAATCTCCAATTACCAGCAATTCCTAAATGTTCATGTCAATGTCCAACTTGAGCCCTAAGATGCAAGCCTCATATTCTGTCATATTGTTGGTACATGGAAACCTGAGCTTTGCGGATACTGGATAGTGTTGACCTATTTCTAACACTAAAACTGCTCCAATACATACTCCTTTGAAGTTTGCGGCTCCATCGAAGAACATTCTCCAACCATCATAGGCTTCAGTGATATCTTCTCCTACGAATGATACCTCTTCATCGGGAAAATACGTTTTTAGTGGTTCGTATTCTCCATCTACAGGGTTTTCTGCCAGATGATCCGCCAATGCTTTCCCTTGACAACCTTCTGAGTTACATAGATGATGTCGAACTCACTTAGTAATATCTGCCATTTTGCTAACTTCCCCGTATGCATGGGTTTCTGGAAGATGTATGTGATGACCCAAAAGGTCATCTTGCGTTTTAGAACCCAATCCGGTGTTTCGAGGCCTTCAAAACCTCATTTTATTCCTCCTCGATTTGCATGCACAGTCCGAGCGCGTATCCGGAAAGCCCTTGTGTGGAAATTTGAGAAAATGATAATTTTAGCCTTTAAAAGTTGATTTTAGTTGACTTTGGTCAACATTTTGAGTAAACGGACCTGAAACCGTATTCCGACGGTCCCGATGGGTCCGTAATAAAATATGGGACATGGGCGCGTGCCCGGAACCGAATTCCGAGGTCCCTAACTCGAGAGATGAATTTTTGATGAAAAATTGTAAGATTGAAATTCTAAGGATTTAAAGAAAATGGCTAATGTTTGATCTTGTTGGCATCGAGATCGTATTTTGGTTCTGGAGCCCGATACAGGTTTAATATAATATTTAAGTCATGTCTGTGAAATTTGGTAGAAATCGGAGTTGATTTGACGTGATTCGGACGTCCGGTTGAGAAGATAGTAATTTTGAAATGTTCTTGAGAAATTCATGAGTTTTGGTGCTAAATCCATAGTTTTAGGTGTTATTTTGGCGATTTGATCGCACGAGCGAGTCCGTATTATATTTTTAGACTTGTGTGCATTTTTGGTTTGGAGACGCGAGGGTTCGGGTGAGTTTCAGAGTGGTTTCAGAATGATTTTTCATTATTTTGATTGCTGGTACTGGTATCATCGCATTTGCGATGTATTGGTCACAAATGTGACGGCTGCAATTGCGAAGCAGCCATCGCATTTGCGAAGTCTGGGCTGCTGGGAAGAGTTTGCATTTGCGAAGAACTCTGCCGCATTTGCGAAACTTCTGCCTTCGCATTTGTGAAGTGTAATGTCGCAATTGTGAGCTAAGCAGGAGGCCCTACAGTTCGCATTTGCGATACATATTTGCATTTGCGAGTGTCGCATTTGCGAACCCCCTGGCGCAAAGGCGACATCTGCAGCTTGTTAAGTGCTGAGGATTCCGAGTTTTTGCTTCATTTTTCATATTTTTGAACCCTAGCTTCGAGGTGAGGCGATTTTTGTGAAGAAAGTTTCATACCAAATCATTGGGTAAGTATCTTTAATCAATTTTCAACTATATTTCATGACTTATTACAAGATTTAACATCAAATTCATGGGAAATCTATGGAAAAACTTGGGGATTTTGTCAAGGTTTTGAAAAATGAAGATTTGAGTTTTGAGAATCGAATAAGACTCGAATTTGAAACAAAACACATATTTGGACTCGTGAGGCTTGGGTAGTCAAGACCCACCCTTGAACCCGAGTTTTAATAGTGCGGGCCTGGGGTTTGACTTTTGTTGACTTTTTAGAAAGTGAATAAAAATCACATCTTTATTAATTGAAATTATTTTCTCTTGCATTGTGTGATGTATTCAAGTCGTCATGGGCTAGATTGAGTCGGGCGGAGGCGAATTGGTAGAGGAAAAGGCTAAGTTGAGTGTTGAGTTAGCCAAATCGAGGTAAGTGTTTTGCCTAACTTTGTTGAGGGAATTTTTCCTCCTATTTTCCATTGTTTGCTACATGCGGGGGTGATACATGTAACGACCCGACCGGTCATTTTGAGCTCTAGCGCGTCGTTCAGCAGTTTGAGGTCATGAGCAGCTCCGTTTCAGGTATGGTCGGAATTGAATTTCGGAAAGTTTAGAGTTAATTTGGAAAGAAAATTCTCATTTCAGAAGCCTTAAGTTGGAGAAATTGACTAAGGTTGAGATTTTTAGTAAACGACCTCCGAATCGGGATTTGAAGGTTCCTGCAGGTTCGTATGATGATTTCGGACTTGGGCGTATGTTCGGATCGGGCTTTGGATAACCCGGGAGCGTTTCGGCGCATATTACGGAAGATAGCATTTTAGAAGACTTTCATAAATTTGGGTTATAAGGCAGTTCAGTGTTATAGATGTCCGTTTGGGATTCTGAGTCTGGGAATAGCTTCGTATGGTGATTCTGGAGTTGGGAGCGCGATCAGAAGTGAATTCGGATGTCCGTAGGTCAATTTGAAGTCATTTGGCTAAATATAGAAATTTGAAGGTTTTTGAGAAAATCCGACCGGAAGTGGAAATTTTGATATCGGGGTCGGAATGCGATTCAGAAGTTGGAGCAGGTCCGTAATGCCGAATATGACTTGTGTGCAAAATTTGGGGTCAATCGGACGTGATTTGATAGGTTTCGGCATCAGAGGTGGAAGTTTGAAATTTCAAGTTCATAAAGTTTGATTCTAGGGTTTTTGAGGTGTGATTTTGAGTTTTAGCATTGTTTTGGGTGTTCCGAATGCTCGAGCAAGTCCGTAGGATGATTTGGGACTTGTTGGTACATTCAGTTTGAAGTTCCGAGGGCTCGGGTGAGTTCCGGGTAGGTCCCGGGATGTCTTTAGGCTTAAAACATAGTTGTTGCAGGTCAGAGAAGTCAAATCTCTGAACCCACCACCGAGGTCCGCGGTCCTTTTTGTGCTGACCGCGGTGGGGGCCTTCGTGCCGCGGTCGTTTTTGTGCGGTCCGCGGTGGAGGAGTTGGACCACTGGTCCGACTTCAGAGGCCTATATCTTTTGATCTACAAGGAATTTGGAGATGATTCAAAAACGAAAGTTGTATCCCTCCGTGTCTAGTTTCCATAAAGGTAAATAATCGCAATTTGGACATCTGTAGAGAAAGTTATGACAAAAATACTAACGCATGTCACTGCAGTCATTTTTCTATGTTTTCTTCACTTTTTCTTGTTTTTGCCAGCGAGGTCCGCGGTCCTTTTTGTGCGGTCCGCGGTGGGGGCCTGAGAGGGGTATAAATAAGTGGTATTTTCAGTTATACCTAAAAACATAAGAGGCGATTTTCCAAACACTCTTTCTTCTCCAAAACATTTATAAGTGATTTCTAACTCATTTTCTTCACTCCTTAACTTCTTTTTACAAGATTTCATCCTAGAATCTAGGGTTTTCATGGTGGAATTGGGAATTTTGGGCAAAACATTGAAATTTGGGGATTTAGACCTCAAATTGAGGTCGGATTCCAAAACCATTTATATATCTGGGCTCGGGGACGAATGGGTAATCGGGTTTTGGTCCGAATTTCGGGTTTTGACCGAGCGGGACCGAGGTCAATTTTTGACTTTTTGGGAAAAACTTTAGAAAACTCACTTCCATGCATTAGAATTGATTCATTTAGCATTTTTTTGATATAATTAAGTAACTTGTGGCTAGTTTCGAGTCCTTAGGAGACGAGTTTGGAATTTCGGGTGCGTTCTTGACCTGAAGAGTAGGATCGACACGAGGTAAGTCTCCTTTCTAATTTTGTGAGGGGGAATTTTCCCCATAGGTGAACTAATTAGTTATGTGCTATTCTTTGCGGGGGCTACGTACACACGAGCTGACGGGAGTCCGTGCTAGCTACTAATATGCTATGTCCGGGTAGTCTACGACCTACTAGCATGCTTTACTTGTTGTACTTGTAACCTTGTCAGTAAAATATCATGTGATGCTTTCAATTAGTAACTAAATCTCTGAGAAGGATAGAGTTTACTTTTCTTAATCACCTAGAAGGAAAATTGATTCTTCCTTGGATAATTGTGTTTTAGATAAATCTATAGAGTTTGGAACCCTGTCGAAATTGGCAAGTAAATCTCCAAAAAGGTTTAAATACTATTCTCATGTTTATTAAAAGGAGAATTTTATCACTTTATTGAACAGCTAATTTTCCTGATAAATATGTGGGTTATTGGTGTGAATATGTGTAACTTTGGGTGCCTGAGTCGCATGTATGGTTCGCGAGCAGGATGACCCGGTATTTATGTATATTTATACGGGGACCCGAGTCGCAGGTATGATTTGCGAGCGGGGTAGCCCTAGTATTATGTTAACCGCGTCGCATGTTCGATTCGCGAGCGGGGCAGATAGATGCATCTATGGTTTGGGCCGTTCGACCCTCGGCAGTGCATATTTTATTATTGATTGGTCCGCGTCGTTCGACCCTCGGCATTTTCTTGCGCATGATAATTGCTGCGTATTTCCTGTAATTATTACTGTTTATTGGCCTAAGAAGTTTTAAATTGCCAACTGAAATGACAGAGGTTTAATGTGTTAAATGTGAAAGAAGTTGATATTTCTTATCCCTGATTATTATTAAATTTCCTATGATACGCATGCTTAGCATCTCACTGGATTATACTAAACTGACTTATAGCAAGTGTCAAATTCGACCTCTCGTCACTACCTCTCTAAGGTTAGGCGGGATACCTACCGAGTACACGTTGTTTTCGTACTCATGTTACACTTGCTGTGCATTTTTATTGCACAGGTACCTTCACAACGATGTGGCCGGCTTGGAGACTTAGGCGAGCTGCATCATCCGGAGGCGTTCCGCAGCTGACAGAGTCTCCCTCCAATTGTATTATTTTCATTTTTAAATCCCTTGTCCAAATTTGTATTTCGGACAAGCTTTGTAGTATTTGTCAAATTCTTAGAATTTGCTCATGCACTTGTGACATCGGGTTCTGGGATGTGTTGGGATTTAATTTATTAAATTGGATTGTTTAACTGTCGTATTTATTTAACGAAGATTTATTCATTTGTTATGCAATGAAATGAAAGGTAACAAATTCAAAAATGCTAAAAACAGGAATATAATTCACTAATTAAGGATTGGCTTGCCTGACAGTGGTGTCCGGCGCCATCACGACCTTAATGGATTTTGGGTAGTGACAATACATATGTGAGGTGACGAGCATATATGTATGCGCTGGGGTTAATCATGCTCGGGGGTAAATGATGTTATAATTGTGTCTTGTAGAATTATGTAACTTCCTTGCTTCATACCTCGCTTGATTTGCAGATATTAAGAACGCAGTATAAATTGTTAGAAACAAAGATCTAGCCTAAGATAACTTGATCAAATTTCATAGAATTTTGGGAACACATTGATGTGTCCAGTTTGTTCATCTCTATGCATGATTACTACTACATTGTTACAGCCGATATTTTGAGATGCTGGATTCTATACTTGTGTTGCTAATAAATTGTGAGATTTGTGGAAGTACTTGAATTATATGTCCCTTGAGGGTTCGTTGAATCATTGTTGGCTTGTAAAGCAGTGATTGAGAACTTTGTTTGGAATATTCGTTGAACATTCTCCTCGGTGTTATATATACTTCCTGTCTTGCCATTTTATTGATATTCATATGCTTGGTAAGGAAGAGTGTAAAGCACGAAGGGTGATGCCGTGCCATTGTTCATATTCATTATCATGTGAGGAAGAGTGTAAAGCACGAAGGGTGATGCCGTGCCACATTATTGAGAGTATAAGCACGAAGGGTGATGTCGTGCCATATTATTGAGAGTAAAAGCACGAAGGGTGGTGCCGTGCCATATTACTGAGAGTAAAAGCACGAAGGGTGATGCAGTGCCATGTCATTGTGAGTAAAAGCACGAAGGGTGCTGCCGTGTCGTTTCATTTATATTGTTATGCTTTTAATATTGTGAGGTCATGGCACGAAGGGTATTTCCGTGCAGGTGAGGATGAGGGACATGCGTTATGATGTGATATCTGTTTTCCTTGTATACATTTCTGCCTTTACCTTCAGTTGTTATTGTCACCATTGTATATTTTGTGTGATATGTTGTTATTGTCCCGTACTTGACCTCTATCTCAATTGTTGTTGTGTTGTTCATGTCCTTACTTGTTAACTTGTGAAGATCATGTGTTTCCTTCTTGTTTGCTATATTTGTACTTAGGCCTCCATCATGCTAGTTAATTGAAATTATAACCCTTTTTTCCTAATTGTGGTCATTACCTATGTGCTCTCTGCTTAGTCTGTTACTGATGTTCTTCTGTACATTCTCGTTTATTATCACTGCTTGCATATTCCCTTCCTTTTAATTTCTATTGTCGGTATTTCTGTCATTTGGTTGGTACTATTTTACGCATATATGGCGAGGATGAGATAAATGCACGAAGGGTGTTGCCATGCCGTTAGATTTGATGTATTGAGTACTTTATCACACTATGAAAGTATATGAGGTGATTGTTGTGGTTCATGGGTTTTCCTTCTAAGGAAAGGGCCGGTTGAGATGTTGGAAACTGTTGAATTGTGATTCTTTCTGGTACTCTTTTATTACCTGTTACAATCGCATTGTGTACTCTATTCTATTATTCTGTCTTTTAGTTCTATTGCTAGTTTACATTATAGTGTTTATTAATGAGTATCTTTTAACTAAAAATCTCGTCACTACTTCGACGGGGTTAGTCAATATGCTTACCAGTACATGGGGTCGATTGTACTGATACTGCACTTCTGTACACTCTTTGCAGACTGTTGGAGTGGAGCTGTTGAGGAAGTTGGGGGCTGACCCTGAAGACCTTCGATTCTGGATAGAAGCTGCCATTTGTCCACGGTAATTTTAGACATTATTAATCTGTTCATGTAGTTTTCAAACAGATCGTGTAATTAATTATACTTTCTTTCTAAGTCCTAAATCCTAGAAGCTCATGAGTCGTACTACCAGTTCTTGGGTAAATTTGTAAAAGTTCAAATAGGAACAATTTTGAGATTGAGGGAGTCACTAAGGACCAAGCCCTAGTGTGTTAGAGTTCACAAGGTCCTCAATTGGACCCCGAGCAGTGCTCACACTAGGGAGGCCAACAATAGAACCTAAATAGCCTTGGCTTTCAGCCGTCTAAGAATGAGGAGTTCAGAATAGCATGAGTAGCAAGTAAGGAGAGTGGATAGTGATGGAGGGATAGAAGTTAGGTGATACACTTATACTTAAAATAGACATATCCAAGTTGAGCATACAAAGCAACTAATCAAGCAGATCATAAGGCTTTGTTCAGTAGAACTTCAAAGTAGCACATAACAAACACATTTTTCGGGAGAGTTAAGGGGAGGAACATGTTTGCAACATTTGACATAAATTAACACTAACATGTTGATACCTAAGAAGTCCAATTCAGGATAAGTATACATCTTAGCATCATAAGACAAGTATGTTAATTCTCATCAGAAGGCAAGCCAACATTGAAACACATATTATGAAAGGCCAATTAATCTCTGAAGGAACAGGGAATTATGTCATACTAGGAGGCATATTAGCAAGGAAGCAAGATTATAGTTGAAGGAAAATGGAATGTTTATCTTAACATCCTAAGTGATGATAGGGATCAGGATAGCAAGGAAACATGTTTAGAGTAAACCTTAAAGCAGTGTTTCATATAGTTGTGGCTAGTACACAAAGGATAGTCAATCAGCCACAAGACTCAACACTAAATGATTCATTCAAAGTAGAGGGAGGTTTTCCATAGAGTTGTAGCAAGGTATGAAGAAAATTCTATAACTAACAACATATAGTCACAACAGTCAGATTCATATCAAAATAGGCACACATTAAAGCTCAAAACTGAAACATATTCATATTCTAGAGGTACAGAACTGATTCCAGAAGAAAACAAAGAACCAACATAGAAGTGCAGGCCACAATGAAGAACACATACTAGCCTAAAAAAAACTAAGGACAAAACAGTAAACTATCTCATGTGTTAAACTATCATAGGATGACAAAGGAGTATGGGGCATTATCATAACAGTGCAATATCATGGATTCACAACTAAATCATACTCATATAATTCAAACATATATAGGTATGCAGAAGGAAAGAAAGAAAATTAACATTGCAAGGGTTAGAAGCACTAACCAGTAGCAAAATTATACGAGCAAAAGAATGGTAAAGAGCTTAATAGAAAGAAACCCGGATCTCCGATGCTTCAGAGTTCACAAGAGCCTCGAGAAGGGCTCCAAGCAGTGTTTGCATCGGAGGAGGTTGTTTAATGGCCTTGGGTTTCAGCCGGCCCAGAATTCAACAGTTTTAAAAAATATTCAAGTGTAACAGAGTGAGTGAGTGAGTGAAAGAGGAGAATAATTAAAATAATAGCAATGATTAGGTCTGTCAAAGGGGATTATGGGAGGGGTTTATATAGTAGTGGAAATTGAACAAACAGACAAGGAAATATATTCAACTAGACACAAAATAAGGAAAGAAGAGCATGCAGAATCGATTTGAATCACTTTTAGATAAAATTAGGCAAACCCTAGTTCATGATGGAGAACCAAAATGGTCGAAAAAATCTCATTGAATCGGACCCGTATAATCTCGCCATGGATGTATATAGACAAAAAATCGTCTGAATCTTGAGGAATCAATGATGATTGCTCTTGATTTATGTATGTACACTTGCCAAATATAGGCAAATATTATGTGATACCAAAACCGTATAAATAACAGAGAGATCGAGCATATATGGATGAAAAATCATGGAGAGATTTCATATTAGAACTAGAGTTGGGAGATTAGAAGAAGTGGCTGCTAGGGTTTGAAAGGAAAAAAGAGAGCAGACGAGGGGAACGGGGCGACGGTCTTTAGGGAAAATGGGGATTAGGGTTAGAAGGGGGGATATGGAAATAATTTGGTTTATTAGGGGTCGTTGATCATTTAAGATCAACGACCAAGATAGAAAGGGGAGCGGGGCGGGTCGTGTAGGCGAGTTCTGACTGGGTTGAATTAAAGGGGTTGTTTGGCTTGGGCCTGGGCAGTGTGGGGTTGGGCTATTTTTTTGGGACCTTGGTTGGTACTAAAATAGCCAAATTTGGGCCAGATTTTAAAAATAGAATTTAAAAGGAAAATAATTTAATAAAAGAGTTAAATAAATATATAAAATGCTACTTGTGCAAATTAATACTTTGAAAAATAATAGGAGACTATAAAAAAATGTAAAATGTTATTTTTACCCTATACGAAATATCAATTGCAATAAAAATGCAAAATGTAGGCTATTACTGCAAATTTATGCAAATAGCCTAAAAGGCCATTGTAATTTTATAAAAAATAGAGTGAAAATATTTCAAAAATATATTAGAGATGCAAATAATAATTTTAAGTGATTATGTCATCACAAATAATTTAAGAGGGTAATTACTGAATTTTTATGTAAATTAATGCAAGGAAAAATTAGTTTAAACTCTGAAATTATGAAAATCATAAGAAATGCTTGTGTAAATCCTATAAATTAATAATAATACAAAATGATCTTTTGAAAGTATGTATATCATTTTAAAAAATATATGAGGGCAAAATTGGGTATCAACAATATAACCATAGATGAGGTGGCGAGGCACATGTAAAATACAAGAGGCTACATAAAAGAGTGTTCGAATGTGAAGCTAAGCATTTGGAGCAACATAAAGTGGACGTGGAAGCGATTGAAGAATGGAAGGAAATTGCAAATAAGTCGACAGATAGGTTGGAGCACCTAGAGCAAGGATTTTTGGAGCTAGAGGGGAAGATGAGAAAGAGGCTTTGGGATTGTCAAGGTATGGGCTATGATGAAGGAGGGTAGCTGGCAATGGCTTACTTGCTACTCGACATGTGCGACCTGAGAAGTGTGATTGATGGAGTCAAAAGAGCCAAGCATGGAGAAAGTCCTTTTAGGACCAAATAGACTAGGAGATAATAATCTTTATTGCTTTCTAGATTAGATTTTGTTAGATTTCAATGTAATAAGGCTTCGTGCCATTAGTGACTTCATATATATATATTTTTTGCATTAATGGAATGAGGCAACGTTGGCATGAATTTTCTCCAAGTCATATGTCGCTTAGGCCTACCTCGAGCATAATGAGCTCCCCAAATTATGACACAAATTATTGCATGCCCTTACATGATACTTGCTTAAATATTTCAAACACTCTTTTATTTCGTCCTACTCACTTGATTACCTTTTGTTCTTCTTTCTTTTGATTATTGCCATCCCCAAAGGTTGGTTCGTTCATTCTGGTATCATCAGCATACCACACCAGATTCAGAGGTCCTTCACCTCCTCTTCAACCTAGCGACCCTAAAAGCAAAGGCAAAGGAAAGATGAATGATCTAAGTGGTAATCGAAAGGACAACTCTACCATGACAGAGAATGTTGAAACCTCAGACATAAGGAGTATGCCAGGACAGAATTAGTTGGTCCTATGGTTGGAACAGAAAATCTTGGAGCTACAAGGTGAGCTTGAGCAGGTCCAAAATTTCAAAAACCTCTCCCTTGCTCTAAATGTCCCTGACGCCACCCATCAGAACACCACCACCCAGAATCAAACACCACCCCAAAACACACATACTCCGCATAAAACCCTATACATACCCGATTCAACCGAGAAGGACCTGCTCATCCAAACCCTATACATACCCAAACCAACTAACTGGAAGAGTCCGCAGTGTTGAGGGTGGGAAAGGTGTTGAAGGTTTAAATTATGAATACTTGTGTATCCAGCCAGATGTGGAAATGCCGGAGGGTTACAAACCTCTTAAGTTCGAAATGTTCGGATGACACTGGCGATCCTAAGGTGCATTTAAGAACCTACTGTGATAAGCTTGTAAGAGTGGGCAAGAATTAACAAATCCTCATGAAGCTGTTCATACGAAGTCTTACTAGTGATGCCTTATCCTGGTGTACATTAGCCAGAATTCGAAGAAGTGGGCAAACTGGGTAAGCATGACATCCGATTTCATGGATAGACTCAGGTTCAACATAGAGAATGCGCTAGGCGTTTTCTATATCCAGAACCTCAAGGAAACCAAAAGAAACCTTTCGTGGGTATGCTACTCGCTGGAGATCTGAGGCCACCAAAGTGAGACTGCCACAAGAAGAAGAGAAAATGAACAAGTTCTTTCTCAGAGCTCAAGATCCATAATATTATTAAAGATTGATGGTTATAGAAAATCGCAAGTTCTCAAACATCATCAAGTCGGGAGAAAGGATAGAAGAAGGAATCAAGAGCGGTATGGTGACCAATTTTAAGCCACTGCACGCCACCAACAAAGCCTTACAGTCAGGAGGTATTTCGAACACCTCCACCCACATATCAACCCTCACCTCTAAATTATGAATACCCTGCCACTACCTACCATGCCTATAATACCCAATCTGCATATTACCATTCATCTCCTCCCGCCCGCCAAAGTTACCCAAAGCCGCGAACAAACTTTGACCGTGGAACTCCCAGACAATACACCCCTATCGCCAAACCCATAGCCCAATTGAGATTCTGAAGGTCGTTGGTTATGTCACTCTCATTCCTGCTATTGCTCTTGAAAATCCTTCCCAGTAGGTTAACCCCAAACTTGTGCCTACCGTTCAGGCATGAAGGGTCATACTATAGAGGAATTCCGCATGTTGAAAGACAAGATCCATACGTTGATTGACACCAAAGTTATACACGAAAAAGAGTCACGCCAAATGTATGAAATAACCCTCTTCCTAACCACAGGGCCGAGGGAGTGAATGTGATAGAAACTGATGAGGAATGAGATCAGGAAGGATCTATTGGGCTTATCCGATAGGGGGATGCTCCCAACACATCTCTTGTCACACTCTTGCCGATTGTGGTGCAAACCCAAGCGTCATTTGAGGTTGAGGTAGCTACGCCATTCACTATGATGGTAGCTCCAACACCATCTTATAAGTCTGATGCTGTCCCATGGGATTATGTGGTGAAGGCAAGGAGAAAAGAAAAGGCCAAGATGGAAGAGACATGTGTTGCACAAGGAATGACCAGAGCCGACAAGGTTTACACACATGAAAATCTTGGAGAAACAAGTAAAAAGACTGCACGGATTGTATTGATAGAAAAAAGGCATGACACATGGACTACCATCAAGGTGACAAGTGGCTCTTTCTGTCACGACCCAAATTCCCAACCTTAGGGATCGTGATGGCGCCTAACACCACACTTGCTAGGCAAGCCAGTGTTAGAGTTCGGTTAGATAATTTCCTTTGATTATTTACTTAAGAACACATAAATAAATTTAAAGTAAACTCAATTTAAATGATTTCCAATGAATATCCCAAATATAAAATAATAAGCTATTAAATAAACCGAGCCACAAACTAATTTTATAAAAAAACTCTAAGACTATCCCAGGGTCTGGTGTCATAATTCACGAACTTCTAAGACTACTACAAATAACGGGCTGAAAGAAATAACATAACTGTTTTGAGAAATATAAAACAGTCTCTATGAACTAAGAGGAGACTCCAGGGATCTGCGAACGCCGACAGATATACCTCGTGTCTCCGAATGTAGAATAGCCGCTACTAAAATATCTAATGCTGGCTGGTACCTGGATCTGCACAAAAGAGTTCAAAGTGTAGTATCAGTACAACCGACCCCATGTACTGAGTAAGTGCCGATCCTAACCTCGACGAAGTAGTGACGAGGCTAAGGTGGCCATTATAACGTATCCTGTGACAATATATATATAATAAAGCAATAAAACAATTCTATACAAATAAGAAGGATAACTGCAACAATAAATAAAATAACTCAGTCGCCTATTCCAAGCCTCAGCTGTAACAAAGATCTCACATAAATTTCCAATGACTTTCAAAATAGCAGTAAGTACGGAATACGAAAGATAATAGAGTAAAATAATAATTTTTCAAATCTGTAGGCTTCAAATCCTTGAGTTTCAGAACCAGTAAAATATCATTGACAGTAAAACACAAGTATCCTCCCTTATCACAATCATATATTTATATTTTCCCTGTCCACCCTTATCACAGTCATATATATTTCCCCGGTCCACCCTTATCTCAATCATATATATATATATATATATATATATTTCCCTGTCCACCCTTATCACAGTCATATATACTTCCCATGTCCATCCTTATCTGTGATGACCCAAAAGGTCATCCTAAGTAATTCTAGCTAAATCTGTGTTTTGAGGCCCCGAAAGCCTCCGTTAATCTCACATCGATATGCGTGCACAGCCCGGGCGTGTAGCCGGGAAGTCTTTATGTTGAAATTTGATGAAAAAATAGAATTTATGATAATTAAATGAATAAAGTTGACTTTGGTCAACATTTTTGGTAAACAAACCCGGACCCGTGATGTGACGGTCCCGGAGGGTCCATAGGAAAATATGGGACTTGGGAGTATGCCCGGAATCGAATTCCGAGGTCCCAAGCCCGAGAAATGAATTTTTAAAGAAAGTTATTTTCTGAAAATAATAAAGGATTTTGAAAAGGAATAATTATGTGAAAACCGTGTTACCGGGCCCGTACTATGGTTCCGGAGTCCGGAACAGGTTTATTATATGTTATTGGTCTTATCTGCAAAATTTGGTGTAAAACGGACTTGGAATGACGTGTTTCGGATCAAAATTGGAAAAGTTGAGTTTTATGAAGTTTTAAGAAAATTCTAAGAGTTTCGACGTTTAATTCGATAAATTTGATGATTTAAAAGCTTGAACAAGTCGTAGGATGTTTTGGGAGTCGTGTGTATTTTTGGTTTTGAGCCCCGAGGGCTCGGGTGAGTTTCGGGTAGCTAACGGGGTGTGAAAACATGAAAAAAACTGGTGTTTTTGATGAATTGATGGTGTCTAGTGTAATACCCTTCACGAACGTGGCCAAGGGCTCGTGAACGCGAACGGTAATTATTGTGTCCTTGGATGTTACTCTACGCGAACGCGTAGAGGGAGACGCGAACGCGTAGAGGGAGACGCGAACGCTAAGCACTGGACAGTGCTTCTACGCGAACGCGTCCCCAAGGGTGCGAACGCGTAGTGTTAGGCTGGGGTCTGGGGGGCTGGGTAGTTTAATCTTCGCGAACGCGGCCCTATGCTCGCGAACGCGTAGGCCAGTGGAGTCAAACCTACGCAAACGCGGCCAAGGACTCGCGAACGCGTAGGTCAGGTTAGTCAACCCTTCGCGAACGCGGCCAGGGGCCCGCGAACGCGAAGGGTATTTTTGCCCAAATATTAAAATACCCCAAAAACAGAATACCATACGAGATTTTCATAATTTTCACTTCCTTCTTCT
>ML254080.1:0-17629 GCA_005239495.1 Nicotiana undulata
AAACCCATAGCCTAATTACTAATTTCTAAGCATTCTTCCTAAAATTCCAAAATTTGACTCCGGACCCACATGGTCCAAACCCGAGGCTCGGGCCAAAATCTGACTACCCATAACCCCACGAGTTCAAATATATGATTTGTTTCAAGATCCGGCCCCAAATTGAGGTTGAATCACCCAAATTTTCCAAAAACCTAACTTTATCCAAAACCCCTAATTTCTACTCTGATTTTAGGCCTAGATTTCTAGTGATTATGGAAGAAAAGTGGGAGAATTAGAAGTTAAGATCACTTACCCAATAAGCTATGGAGGAAGGATTGGCTTGGAGGACTTCAATGGAGGTTGGAGAAGAAGGAAAAAGGTGAAAAATGGTAAAATCCCGTAATAGTATTCTGTTTTTGACTTAAGGAATTAACTGGGCGATTTTGTTCATCGCGATCGCAAGAAAGGGGCTGCGATCGCGGAGAGTCTGGTCCTAACTCACTGCGATCGCAGAAGTGGAGTCGCGGTCGCGGAATAGAGCTTAGCTGACCCTATGCGATCGCAGGAAGAGGTTTGCGATCGCGGAACGCTGGGGCATCACACTATGCGATCGTGGGTCGAAGGGATGCGATCGCGGAAGAGACCGGGACAGACCTCTGCGATCGCGGAACATGGGCTGCGATCAAAGAGAAGAACACACCAGACATCAGCAGCTGAGGAAAAACCAGAAATTTCCAAGTCTATTTCACCCCGTTAGCTACCCGAAACTCACCCGAGCACTCGGGTCTCAAAACCAAAAACACACACGACTCCCAAAACATCCTACGGACTTATTCAAGCATTTAAATCACCAAGATATCATCAAAACATCGAATTAAACCTCAAAACTCTTAGAATTTTCTTAAAACTTCATAAAGCTTAACTTTTCCAATTTTGATCCCAAACACGTCATTTCAAATCCGTTTTACACCAAATTTCATAAATAAGTCACATAACATATATTAAACCTGTTCCGGGCTCCGGAACCATAATACGGTCCCGGTAACACGGTTTTCACATAATTATTCATTTTTAAAATCCTATATTATTTTCAAAAAATAATTTCTTTAAAAATTCATTTCGCGGGCTTGGGACTCCGGAATTCGATTCCGGGCACACGCCCAAGTCCCATATTTTCCTACGGTCACAGATCCGGGTTCGTTTACCAAAAATGTTGACCAAAGTCAACTTTATTCAATTATTTATTATAAAAATTCCATTTTCATCAAATTTTAATCTAAAGACTTTCCGGCTACACGCCTGGGCTGCGCACGCAAATCGGGGTGAGATTAACAGAGACTTTCGGGGCCTCAGAACACAGACTTAGCTAAAATTACTTAGGATGACCTTTTGGGTCATCACAATGTGTTATTCAACAACTTCATTCTCATTTGGTTACTAAATAATATATTCACTGATTGTTGTCTTGTCTTAATTGAGACTCTATAAAATTTGATTGAGAATAGCAGGGGGATGGACATGTGGCTCGATTAGGAGACTAGTAAAATTTTAATTTAGATCCCCAAATTTTTTTAATAATGGATTTTCTGATTTTATTTCAAGTTAGACAATATTAAAGCTTGCAAATACAATAAACCTTGGACAAAAAAAATAAAAAAAGAAAGACAATCTACTCCTTAACACTAAAAATATTTTGGAACTTTGAATTAAATTACTTAGATATTCATATTAGTAAATATATTTTATACAACAAAATCAAAGGTAACATTGAAAATACATTTCTTACATCTAATTTATTTAAGTTACCTATTACTAATATAAATGATAATACTATTATGTGAAGTTAAAGGTTTCATCACTTAAGTATGTTATACTATAATTAATAAGTATGAAAAAAATGGCAACACTATCTTTTTTTTTTTATATGTGTGTGTATATACTAATAAAAAAGTATAAGGCCTCTTATTAAATTTCGCTTTCACAAACTTTATGGAGCCGACTGATCAGAAACGAAACTTAGGTTAAAATTTCCAGAAGCCAGACTGGCGGCGGCCAAAGGCGGCTCTAGGTAGCAAGTGAAACTTTTGTCAAGGACGGGTGGTGATTAGAGGAGTATATGCTATTTATATTTATACAATTATTTGATAAAATATTTTAAATTTTAATATTTGTTTTAATTTTGGTAGAAGTAGGATTGAATGAGTTAAATAAGATAAACCTTTTCTCTTATTAAATTAAATAATATAATATATACCTTCTTATAAATTCTACTAGTATATGTGTTGCACGTTAATAATGGCATGTGATAATTTAAATATTTATTTATATGAAGGAATAATAAAATTTAGTTAATGAGAGAAATTTTATGTTTAATAACACAACGATCATCTAAATACCGAAAAATATTATTACATTAGCATAATAAATGAATTTAAAATAAAAAAACTTACACAAATAATCAGTGTTGTCATGTTAGTTAAATAATTATGTATTATAGTTTACAAGTATTTAATGTGATGGTATCTTAACAAACACATCTTTGTGAACTTTTTGTGTGTGTATGTTTCCTCCTAATGTTATGGTTGCTCTGCCTTAACCAGAACTCTAGTTGTCGATTTTGTATATCACTCTTGAAAGGAAAATATACAGTTGTTCGTGTAAGAAAATATATTGTGATATATATATCATCCAATATTTTGGAAATTTGTCTCTGTGCCTTATTTATTACATTTGTAAAACATAAACATACCAAAAAAATATTTCACACAAATTTAAATGGATATTCCTTAGTATCGGAAAACGCAAGTTGAATTTAGGGATAAGAATATACTTAGAACCACATTGACCAATATCTTAATGTTTGCATATATGAAACTATTGTCAAAACTCTATATACTATATGTGTGCTATTACATAAGCTATTCTGTGTTTCTAAGTTTTTCAATAGCATGATGTGCATATTTTTCTTCCAAGTTAACTTATATACAATAGAAGATCAATTTTAACTTAGTCTATTATATATATGGTGACACTAACATACGTAAGAAATAATAAACTTCACAACAAATATGTATAGTAGAAGGCCATTTGGTATTAAAGTATTTAAGTATCCTTCTTGACAATAATTATTGGTATCATTTTCTGCTGAGTCAAAATATGAAAAATATTTTTGCAATTAACCTTTTATTTAGTTGATCAATATATTCATTTTTCTATCTAAGATATCTTTTAATTCTATCGTGTGATTTGCACAAATTGCGTTTTAATGTAATGATAGAAATATTTCTCTTATTAAATGCACTACCATTACCATTGGGATTGATAACCAAGTGTTCAAGAAGAACCAAATCATCATTTATAAATAAAAAGATCATCTTATATGTGATGCTCTTCTTCGTTCCAACACGAATCAAGAAGACACTAAATACTAGATCTGTTCTTACTTTATATTTCTTATCAGTTGAATCTTTTTTATTTGAGGCCAGAAGTATAACTTTGGCAAGATAGTTTTTACAATCTCAACTTTTGTCGATTTTGGAACTACTGGTAGTACTTGACAGAAATCACCTCCCAACCCATTAATTATTCACCAAACAGTTAATTAATATCCAATATGTCATGACCTGAATACTAACTCAGGTCGTGAGGGCGCCCAACACCATAGTCATGCAAGCCAACTTAAATCTACTAGTGAGTTTCATTAAATTTACCAAATCATTTTCCATCACTTACTTGATTTAAATTTAAGACATTAGGTAAAGACGAGTAACTTAGGCAATCTTAAGCAAAAATAACCAGAAGAGCAATAAATTAATAATTACATCCCAAAAATAAGTCTACTAACGCGTGTGCCAGGAGCTAGTATCACAAGTCTACAGGCATCTAGTAGAGTAAGACCAAAAGAGATGAAAGTCTATCCTACTGTCTAGGAAAATAAAGACAGAAATAGCAAAGAAGGGCTCCACAGTGCTGCTGAAGATCGCCAAGAGAAGCAGCTCACCGTGTAGTCCAAACCAAGTATAAGTCAGGGACGAGCTCCGGACTGATACCCAGATGCACTTGCCTCAGAACCTGTACAATTAAGTACAGAGCGTAGCATGAGTACATAACTAATATGTACCCAGTAAGTATCCCGTCTAATCTCGACGAAGTAGTGACGAGAGATCGACTTGACACTTACTAGGGTCAATACAGTATATTTAGGTAAAATTTAAGGATAGTAACAAGTATGCATGGATAGTAAAGCAATAAATATCGAATCATAACCACAAAATCTAATTACGTGGTGAAACACCAATATACAAGTTTTCAATTCATTTTTCCCGGATATCTAGCAGTTTAACAATCATGAAAATATCAAGTAAATAGCATGCGCATGATGGGTTGAGGACAAACGGCTTGGGCCAACATAACAATAAAAATTGTGCACTACCGAAGGGTCAAACGACGTGAACCATAGATGCATCTATTAACCTACCATGGCGTACAACCCGCTCCCATGAGAGTAGGGGAAGAATCACTCCGCTCGCGGAATATAAGTTGCGAAGCGGTCACACACAACACAACATTTTCCTTTAAATCCTTTCCAACGTAACAATTCATTTAAAAATACCAAGTTCTAGGATTTCTTGAAACAAAGTTGCATACAATGAAATCACAAGGCATATAGTTCAATTTCATGAAATTTCACAAGGCATGGTGTGAATCTAACTACCCGTACATAACAAGAATAGTCACTATGCACGTACGTACGTAGTCCCCACAAATAATAACACATAATCATTTATTTTACCTATGGGGACAATTCCCTCTTACAAGGTTAGAAATGAGACTTACCTCGTGTCAAGTCTACTTTTCGGGTCAAGAATGCGCCCGGAACTCCAAATTCGTCGCCCAAGAACTCGAAGCTAGCCAAACATCACATTAACAAATCAATCTATGCTCAAAAGTCCATAATTTTCCTACTTAAATGATTATTTCAACCTAAATTGTAAAATCCTAAGATACACCCCCGGGCCCACATGCTCGGATTCCGGAAATTTTTAAAGGAAATAATCGCCATAGCCTAAGGATCAATATTATGTAGTTTTTGTATGATTCCATAATCGCTTTCTTGGTAAATTATCATTTTTATCAAAACCTTATGTTTTAGTCTAAACCCATCATTTCTACTAATTTAATGTGTTAATCTACCCAAGAATTCAAGTATTAAACTCACTTCATGGTAGGAGTTACTTACCTTACAATTTCTAGGTCGAATCCCTTCTTTACCAGCTCTCCAAATCACCCAAGATGATGAAAAATGGTTCAAAAATGGCTAAGTCTCGCATTTAAGACGACGTCACTGCCTACAGGTTTTTCGCACCTGCGAGAAAAAATCTCACATCTGCGAAACATGGGAAGGGGGCCAGTGGTCGCACCTGCAGAGCAGAGTCCACACTTGCGGCTCCGCTTCTGCGGAAAAAGGGTCAGCACCTGCGAAACTGGGGAACTCCCCCTAGGGTCGCACCTGCGAGGCTGGGACCGCAGAAGCGGTCTCGCACCTGTGGCTATACCTCCGCAGGTGCGGTCACACCAGATCTGGTGCACCACCAGTCTTTTAAGGCTGGTTTTTTGCCTCACGCGATGTTCAAATGGCATCCGGGCCCACCCGAGACCCCGTCCAAATATACCAACAAGTCCTAAATCATAATACAGACTCGCTCGAGCCTTCGGTATGTCTGAAACAACGCTAAATCTAAAAATCATACCCCAAAACCTATTGGATCAAACTTAAGAACTTTAAGTTCTTGAATTCGCTTTCAATATGCCGAACCTACCTATACTACTTGGAATGACACCAAATTTTGCAAGCAAGTCATAAATGACATAATGAAACTATTCCCGATACCGAAATTCCGTTTGGACCTCGATAATACAAAAACCCGTTCCAAACCTCAAGTTTGAACTTAAGGAAACCTTATTTCACTAGTTGGCGCCGAAACGCTCCCGGGTCATCCAAAACCCGTTCCGAACACACGCCCAAGTCCGAAATCATCATACGAACCTACTGGAACCTTTGAATCTTGATTCCGAGGTCGTTTACAAAAAGGCCAACCTTAAGGAACTAAGTGTTCCTATACCACCCCAAACTCCTCCGAACCTCGAACCACCTGTCCCCACAAGTCATAAATTGTAAAAGCAACTACGGGAGGTCTCATTCAAGGGAACGGGGTTCTAGAACGCAAAACGACCCAATCGGGTCGTTATATTCTCCACCTCTTAAACAAACGTTTGTCCTCGAACGGGTCTAGAATCATACCTGGAGTGCTGAATAAGTGTGGGTATCTGTTTCGCATGTTCTCCTTGGACTCCCTAGTCACCTCCTCGACTGGTTGGCCCTTCCAGTGGACCTTTACGACGAAAACCCTCTTGGACCTCAACTGGCGATCCTGCCTGTCAATGATAGCAACTGGCTCCTCCTCGTACCCCAATCTCTCGTCTAGCTGAATGGTGCTGAAGTCTATCACGTGAGAAAAGTCGGTGTGGTACCTCTGTAGCATGGATACATGAAAGACCGGATGAACTCTTGATAAACTGGGAGGTAAAGCAAGCTCGTAAGCAACCTTCCCAACTCGCCTCAACACCTCGAATGGACCTATAAACCTGGGCTCATATTGCCCTTCTTCCGAAACCTCATAATACACTTCATCGGCGAGACTTTCAACAGAACCTTCTCTCCCTCCATAAATGATACATCACGCACCTTCTGATCCGCGTAACTCTTTTGTCTGGACTGTGTTGTGAGATGTCTCTCCTGAATCAACTTCACCTTCTCCAAAGCATACTTCACCAGATCGGTTCCATATAGCTTAGCCTCGCTAGGCTCAAACCACCCGATGGGAGAACGGCATCGCCGACCATACAAGGTCTCAAATGGAGCCATATCAATGTTGGACTGATAACTGTTATTATAAGCAAACTCAGCCAAAGGCAAGAACTAGTCTGTGATGACCCAAAAGGTCATCCTAAGTTAATTTAGCTAAATCTGTGTTCCGAGGTTCCGAAAGCCTCCGTTAATCTCACCTCGATATGCGTGCATAGCCCGGACGTATAGCCGGGAAGCTCTTATGTGAGAACTGGATGAAAAATGGAATTTATAATAATTAATAGAATAAAGTTGACTTTGGTCAACATTTTTGGTAAACGGACCCAGACCAGTGACTTGACGGTCCCGGAGGGTCCATAGGAAAATATGGGACTTGGGCGTATGCGCGGAATCGAATTTCGAGGTCCCAAGCCCGAGAAATGAATTTTTAAAGAAAAATGTTTTTCTGAAAATAATAAAGGTTTTTGAAAATGACAATTGATGTGAAAACCGTGTTACCGGGCCCGTATTATGGTTTCGGAGCCCGGAACAGGTTTAATATATGTTATGTGACTTATCTGTGAAATTTAGTGTAAAACAGACTTGAAATGACGTGATTCGGATAAAAATTTGAATAATTAAGCCTTATGAAATTTTAAGAAAATTCTATGAGTTGTGAGGTTTAATTCATTGATTTTGATGATATTTTGGTGATTTAAATGCTTGAAAAGTCCGTAGGATGATTTGGGAGTCGTGTGTGTCATTGGGTTTGAGGTTCCGAGGGCTCGGGATAGTTTCGAGTAGGTTTCGGGGTGCATTAGACTTAAAATCACTGAGCGTTGCAGGTACAGCCGCAGGTCTCTGAACCTGCGAGCGCGGCCGCGATCGCTTTTCCGCGGACCGCGGTGCTCCCTTCGCGGCCGCGGTCGTCTTATCGCGGACCGCGGTGAGAAACTTCTGAGGACCGTAGAGACCTTCGCGGTCACGGTCGGTTTTTCGCGGACCGCGGTGGGGGCCTGGGAAGGGATACCTATATATAACGAATTTTTCAACTATTTTTTACTTTTCAAAACCCTAAAACACTAGAGGCGATTTTCAAAAGACCCTTTCTTCTCCAAGACTATTGTAAGTGATTTCTAACTACTTTTCTTCATTCCTTAACATCCTTTTACAAGATTTCATCATAGAATCTAAGATTTTCATGGGAAAATTGGGAATTTTGGGAAAAACATGAAAAAATATGGAATTTTTGGAATTTAGACCTCAATTGGGGTCGGATTCCAAAACCAATCATACACCCGGGCTCGGGGGTGAATGGGTAATCGGGTTTTGGTCCGAGCCTCGTAGTTGGACCAAGCGGGCCCGGGGTCGAATTTTGGTATTTTTGGAAGAATGCTATGACGGTTATAATTAGGCTATGGGATTGTATTAATGATTCATTATTGATGTTAATAAGTTAATTATGTCTATATATTGTCGTTTCGGAGTTGAATTCAAAAGGAAAGGCGGTATTAGAAGCTTGAATTGCTATTCTTGGACCCGCGGTAAGTGTCTTGCCTAACTTTGGTGAGGGAATAGAAATTGTGTGCTATGTGTTATGTGTTTATCATGTTCAATGCATATGTGAGGTGACGAGTACCTATGCATTGTGTGTCAAGCATTTCCGTGAGTCTATTTCTGATAGAAACCTTTTTGCTACTTCCATGATTCATTATGTTATGAAACTGTCTCTACTTGGGAGTTGTTTGTTGTTGGAAGACTTGGTTGATGAACTCATGATGTATTGGTTCGGTTGGGAACCCATTTGTTAAGGATATGTATATTGAAGAGATTGGTTATAGCTGAGACCCTTGTCGGGCAATTGTTGTGATATTGATCGATGCTTTCCCCTTGTCGGGTAATTTTGAACTATATTTCCACTATGCTGCATTCCTTACCATTGATATTTGTCATTGTTTTGGTGAGGAAGAGTGTAAAGCACGAATGGTGATGCCGTGCCATGATTTACATTGATTAAAAGCACGAAGGTTAATGCCGTGCCATGATTTACATTGATTATAAGCACGAAGAGTAATGTCGTGCCATGATTTATATTGCCTCACATTATACATTGCATTGTGAGGAAGAGAGTAAAAGCACGAGGGTGATTCCGTGCCATGATTTATATTATCTTATATCATACATCGCATTGTGAGGAAGAGAGTAAAAGCACGAATGGTGATGCCGTGCAATTACATACATTGCTCGCATTTATACTTGTTATGTTAGAATTCTTGTTAATATTGCTCTCTTGCTTTCTCCTATGTGTTAATTAATCGTTCTTATTTCTCACTTGTTAACCCCATTTAACTACTCCCGTATCCCATGCTTATCTGGTTATTTCTGCGTTTGTCTGTGCTATATCTTGTAGAACTGTACAGGTAGATTATTGTTGTCAAGTCTAGCCTCGTCACTACTTCGGCCGAGGTTAGGCTCGGCACTAACTTCGTACATGGTGTCGGTTGTACTGATACTATACTGCACTTCTTAATGTTGTGCAGATCCCGCATCCGGACCTAGTTGACAACGTTGAGGGAGTCTCCTTCAGTCCACCGCAGAGGCTTCAAGGTATACCCGCTGGCGTTCGTGGGCCTTGGCGTCTCTTCTAACCCTAGAACTCATATTGTCTTTTTTCTAGTTCCAAAGACAATTATGTATTTTCTTTCAAACTTTGTATTTAGTGTTCAATAGGATGTCCGTGAGGTTGTGACTCCCGATTTTGGGGCATTATGCGATGTTTGTATTTACTATCTCACGTAGTTTTTGAATCATTTATCATTTCCGCTGTTTAAGACTATAAATTGTTTTCGTTAAATACTGTTAAATTGGTGTTACTATGATGGTTTAGCTGTGCATGTTGGCTTGTCTAGCGGGTTCAACGTTAGACGCAGTCACGACTCGAAGGTGGGATTTTGGGTCGTGACAAGTTGGTATCAGAGCTCTAGGTTGCTTAGGTCTTACAACTCACGGACAACTTTGTAGAGTCTGAGGGATCGGTACGGAGACGTCTGTATTTATTCCCAGAGGCTGCAAAGTTAGGAATAACTTCACTTCTTTCATTCCTTGTCGTGCCATTTGAGTTCTAAATACTAATCGAGTCTCTATGTTACTCTCTCGCAGATGGCGAGAACGCGTGCTTCCTCATCGACCGGTCAACAACCTGATTCCCCTATTGCAGCTCCTACGAGGGGCTGAGGCCGAGGTCGTGCTAGAGGCCGAGGCAGAGCTAGAGCAGCAGCTCCAGTAAAGGACCCACAGGTAGACTATGTCGGTGAGGTTCCTGCTCGGATGGTTCCCGTCGGACCAGCTCAGGTCCCGGAGGGGTTCATTGCTACCCTAGTGCTTCAGGACGCTCTAGTCCGCTTGGTGGGACTGATGGAGAGTATGGCTCAGGCTGGTCTTCTTCCTACTGCACCAGCTGGTTCTCAGGCTGGGGAGGGACCCAGACTCCTGTTATTCGTACACCAGAGCAGGTTTCCACTCAGTTTCAGACTCTGGCACCTCAGCCAACCGGAGTAGCACAACCAGGTATTGCAGCACCTGTAGCTGAGGGAGCAGCTATATCAGCGGATGCTTTGTGGGACTGGACAGATTCACCAAGTTATTCACTGCTACTTTTACTGGTGCACCGTCAGAGGATCCACAGGATTACTTGGACTGTTTTCATGAGGTTCTTTGGACCATGGGCATAGTGGAGTCCAATGGAGTTTACTTCGCTACTTTTCGACTATCTGGCGCATCCAAGACTTGGTGGAGGGACTACTGCTTAGCCGGACCAGCTGGGTCTGCACCCTTGACTTGGGCTCAGTTCACAGAGGTATTTTTGGGGAAGTTCCTTCCCATTACTCAGAGAGAGGATCTTAGGAGGCGGTTTGAGTGCCTCCAGCAGGGATCTATGTATGTTACTCAGTACGAGACCAGGTTCATCGCTCTAGCCAGGAATGCATTGATGATACTCCCCACCAATCGGGAGAGGGTTCAGAGGTTCATTGAGGGATTAGCCCAGCCTATACGACTCCAGATGGCCAGGGAGTCGAGTACTGATATTTTGTTCCAGGATGCGGCTGATGTGGCCAGAAGGATTGAGATGATTTTGTCACAGGGAGGTAGTCAGGGGGTTGACAAGAGGCCCCGTCACTTTGGTAGATTCAGTGGAGCCTCATCTGGAGGCAGGGATTCTGTCGGCTGAGGTCATCATCCCCGACCTTTCCAGTCAGCACTTCAGGTTTCTCATCGTGCACCGTCAGCTCCAATTAGTTCACCACCAACACCTATCATCGCACAACCGCTTCAGAGTTACCAAGGTGGTTATCAGGGTCGTCCGGGGCAGTTCCAGAGTCCCCAGTCATACCAGCAGAGGCTATGTCATTCTTGTGGTGTTTCGGGGCACATTGTGAGGTATTGCCCCCGGGTTTCTAGTAGCTCTGAGTATCAGGGTTCTCGCGCCATAGTCCCCGCCGCAGGTGCACCCCCACCCCATCAGCCAGCTCGGGGTGGTGGCCGTGGTGCCAGAGGTGGAGGTCAGACTCATAGAGGTGGAGCACATGCCAAGAGGGGCAGGGATCAGGTCGCAGCAGGTCGACCTAGAGATGTTCAGATTGGAGGGGCTCCGCCCCGTTGTTATGCAATTCCTGCCAGGCCCGAGGCTGAGGCCTCCGATGCAGTCATTACAGGTATGGTTTCCGTTTGCAGCAGAGATGCTTCGGTTTTATTTGATCCGGGGTCTACATTCTCCTATGTGTCTTCATATTTTGCTCCTTATCTGATTATGCCCCGTGATTTGCTGAGTATCCCTGTATATGTATCTACACCGGTGGGTGATTCTATTTTGGTAGATCGAGTCTACCGTTCTTGCTTAGTTGTTATTGGTGGTTTGGAGACTCGGGTAGATTTATTGCTTCTTTTTATGGTGGACTTTGATGTTATATTGGGTATGGACTGGCTATCTCCCTATCATGCTATTCTGGAATGTCATGCCAAGACATTGACCTTAGCCTTGCCTGGAGTACCTCATTTAGAGTGGATAGGGACTCCTAGTCATTCTTCTGGTAGAGTTATTTCTTATATGAAGGCTCGGCGCATGATCGAGAAGGGTTGTTTGGCCTATCTGGCCTATGTTCGTGATTCTAGTGCCGAGGTTCCTTCCTTGGAGTCTGTGCCCGTAGTTCATGAGTTTCCAGAGGTATTCCCTGCTGACCTGCCGGGTATGCTACCCGATAGAGATATTGACTTCTGTATTGAGGTAGCTGAGTGCACTCAGCCTATTTCTATTCCGCCGTATCGTATGGCTACGCTAGAGTTGAAGGAATTAAAGGAACAATTACAGGATTTGTTGGATTAAGGCTTCATCAGGCCTAGTGTGCTCCTTGGGGTGCTCCTGTGTTGTTCGTGAAGAAGAAAGATGGTTCTATGAGGATGTGCATTGACTACCGGCAGTTGAATAAGGTTACTATCAAGAACATGTATCCTTTGCCGAGGATTGATGATCTATTTGACCAGCTTCAGGGTGCTACGGTGTTCTCTAAGATAGACTTGAGATCTGGTTACCATCAGCTGAGGATCAGGGCGTCTGACGTTCCTAAGACAATTTTTCGCACTCGTTATGGGCACTGTGAGTTTTTGGTGATGTCTTTTGGGTTGACTAATGCCCTCGCTGCTTTTATGGAGTTGATGAATCGGTTATTCAGGCCTTATTTGGACTCATTCGTGATCGTGTTTATATATGATATCTTGATTTATTCCCGTAATCGAGAGGAGCATGAGCAGCATCTTCGGGTTGTTCTCCAGACTTTGAGAGATCGGCAGTAGTATGCCAAGTTTTCTAAGTGCGAGTTCTGGTTGAGTTATGTGGCATTCTTGGGCCACGTTGTGTCGGCAGAGGGCATTTAGGTGGATCCGAAGAGGGTTTCAGCAGTTAGAGATTGGCCTAGGCCCACTTCAGCCACAGAGATTCAGATCTTCTTAGGCATAACAGGCTATTATCGCCGGTTCGTGGAGGGGTTTTCATCTATAGCAGCCCCGATGACCAAGTTGACGCAGAAAGGTGTTCAGTTCAGATGGTCCGAGGAGTGTCAGGAGAGCTTTCAGAAGCTCAAGACAACATTGACCACAACACCAATGTTGGTATTGCCCAAAGGTTCAGGTCCGTATACCGTGTATTATGATGCGTCACGGGTTGGGCTCGGTGCGGTATTGATGCAGGATGGCAAGGTCATAGCCTATGCATCTCGTCAGTTGAAGTTACACGAGAAGAATTATCCAGTTCACGACTTGGAGCTTGCAGCTATTGTTCATGCCTTGAAGATTTGGAGGCACTATTTGTATGGGGTACCGTGTGAGGTATTCACTGATCACAAGAGTTTACAATACTTGTTTAAGCAAAAGGAGTTGAACATGAGGCAGAGAAGGTGGTTAGAGTTGCTGAAGGATTATGATATTACTATTCTCTATCATCCGGGGAAGGCCAATGTGGTGGCCGATGCTTTGAGCCGAAAGTCAGTTAGCATGGGTAGCCTTGCCTATTTATCAGTTGGAGAGCGGCCTCTTGCTTTGGATGTTCAAGCGTTAGCCAACCGATTTGTGAGGTTGGAGGCTTCTGAGGGTGGCAGTGTATTGGCCCATACCGTCGCTCGTTCTTCATTGTATAATCGTATTCATGCCAGGCAGTATGATTATCGTTGTTTATGTGCTCTTAGAGATACGGTTCGGCACGGACGTGCCAAGCGGGTCACAGTTGATGCCGAGGGAGTTTTGAGGATGCAGGGTCGTGTTTTTGTACTCGATGTGGATGGAATTCGTGAGTTGATACTACAGGAGGCCCATAGTTCCCGGTATTCCGATCATCCAGGTGCCGCAAAAATGTACTAGGACTTGCGACATCATTATTGTTGGCGTAGGATGAAGAAGGATATTGTAGCTTATGTAGCTCGGTTCTTGAATTTTCAACAGGTGAAGTATGAGCACCAGAGACCCAGTGGTTTGACACAGTAGATTCAGCTTCCCGAGTGAAAGTGGGAGCGTATCACGATGGATTTTGTAGTTGGGCTCCCACGGACTTAGAGGATGGTTGACGTAGTGTGGGTTGTTGTGGATAGGCTGACCAAGTCAGCACACTTCATTCCTGTGTCGGTGTCGTATTCAGCTGAGAAGTTGGCAAATATCTACATGAGAGAGATTTTCAGATTGCATGGTGTGCCCCTATCCATTATATCAGATCGAGGTACTCAGTTTACCTCCTATTTCTGGAGGGTATTCCAGCGAGAGTTGGGCACACAGATTGAGTTGAGCACAACATTTCATCCTCAGACGAACGGACAGTCCGACCATACTATTTATATTTTGGAGGATATGTTGCGAGCGTGTGTCACCGACTTTGGTGGTTCATGGGATCAGTTCTTGCCCTTAGCGGAGTTTGCCTACAACAACAATTATCAGTCTAGCATCCAGATGGCTCCTTATGAGGCATTGTATGGTAGGCGATGACGGTCCCCAATCGGATGGTTTGAGCCCGGAGAGGCTAGATTGTTGGGTTCTGAGTTAGTCCAGGACGCCTTGGACAAGGTGAAGATTATTCAGGATAGACTTCGTACAGCTCAGTCCAGGCAAAAGAGTTGTGCAGATCGCAGAGTTCGAGATTTGGCTTTCATGATAGGAGATCAGGTGTTTCTTAGAGTGTCGCCTATGAAAGGCGTGATGAGGTTCGGGAAGAGGGGAAAGTTGAGCCCTAGGTATATTAGTCCATTTGAGATTTTGGACAAGGTAGGAGAGGTGGCCTACAGACTTGCCTTGCCACCGCATTTATCAGCCGTACATCCAGTGTTTCATGTATCTATGCTCCGGAGGTATATTGCAGATCCGTCTCATGTTCTTGACTTCAGCGGTGTCCAGTTGGACAAGGATCTGACTTATGAAGAGGAGGCGGTAGCCATATTAGCTAGGCAGGTTCGTCAGTTGAGATCGAAGAGTTATCCTTCGGTCTGTGTTCAGTGGAGAGGTCAGCCTGCCGAGGCAGCTACTTGGGAGTTCGAGTCCGATATGAGGAGTCATTATCCCCATCTTTTCTCAGACTCATGTACTTTTCTATGTCCGTTCGAGGACGAACGTTTGTTTTAGAGGTGGAGATTGTGATGGCCCAAAAGGTCATCCTAAGTTAATTTAGCTAAATTTGTGTTCCGAGACCTCGAAAGCCTCCATTAATATCACCTCGATATGCGTGCGTAGCCCGGACGTGTAGCCGGGAAGCTCTTATGTGAGAACTGGATGAAAAATGGAATTTATAATAATTAATGGAATAAGTTGACTTTGGTCAACATTTTTGGTAAACGGACCCGGACCAGTGACTTTGGAGGGTCCGTAGGAAAATATGGGACTTGGGCGTATGCCCGGAATCGAATTCCGAGGTCCCAAGCCCGAGAAATAAATTTTTAAAGAAAATTGTTTTTCTGAAAATAATAAAAGTTTTTGAAAATGATAATTGATGTGAAAACCGTGTTACCGGGCCCGTATAATTGTTCCGGAGCCCGAAACAGGTTTAATATATGTTATGTGACTTATCTGTGAAATTTGGTGTAAAACGGACTTGAAATGACGTGATTCGGATCAAAATTTGAATAATTAAGCCTTATGAAATTTTAAGAAAATTCTATGAGTTGTGAGGTTTAATTCATTGATTTTGATAATATTTTGGTGATTTAAATGCTTGAATAAGTCCGTAGGATTATTTGGGAGTCGTGTGTGTCATTGGGTTTGAGGTTCCGAGGGCTCGTGATAGTTTCGAGTAGGTTTCGGGGTGCATTAGACTTAAAATCACTGAACGTTGCAGGTACAGCCGCAGGTCTCTGAACCTGGGAGCGCGGCCGCGATCGTTTTTCCGCGGACCGCGGTGCTCCCTTCGCGGCCGCGATCGTCTTATCGCGGACCGCAGTGAGAAACATCAGAGGACCGTAGAGACCTTCACGGCCGCGGTCGGTTTTTCGAGGACCGCAGTGGGGGCCTGGGAAGGGATACCTATATATAACAAATTTTTCAGCTATTTTTCACTTTTCAAAAACCCTAAAACACTAGAGGCGATTTTCAAAAGACCCTTTCTTCTCCAAGACTATTGTAAGGGATTTCTAACTACTTTTCTTCATTCCTTAACATCCTATTACAAGATTTCATCATAGAATCAAAGATTTTCATGGGAAAATTGGGAATTTTGGGAAAAACATGGAAATTTGGGAATTTAGACCTCAATTGGGGTCGGATTCCAAAACCAATCATACACCCGGGCTCGGGGGTGAATGGATAATCGGGTTTTGGTCCGAGCCTCGTGTTTGGACGAAGCGAGCCCGGGGTCGAATTTTGGTATTTTTGGAAGAATGCTAGGACGGTTATAATTAGGCTATGGGATTGTATTAATGAGTCACTATTGATGTTAATAAGTTAATTATGTCTAGATATTGTCGTTTCGGAGTTGAATTCAAAAGGAAAGGCGGTATTAGAAGCTTGAATTGCTATTCTTGGACCCGAGGTAAGTGTCTTGCCTAACTTTGGTGAGGGAATAGGTATTGTATGCTATGTGCTAAGTGTTTATCATGTTCAATGCATAGGTGAAGTGACGAGTACCTATGCATTGTGTGTCAAGCATGCCCGTGAGTCTATTTCTGATAGAAACCTCTTTGCTACTTCCATGATTCATTATGTTATAAGATATTCTCTACTTGGGAGTTGTTTGTTGTTGGAAGACTTGGTTGATGAACTCATGATGTATTGGTTCGGTTGGGAACCCATTTGTTAAGGATATGTATATTGAAGAGATTGGTTATAGCTGAGACCCTTGCCGGACAATTGTTGTGATATTGATTGATGTTTTCCCCTTGCCGGGTGATTTTGAACTATATTTCCACTATGCTGCATTCCTTACCATTGATATTTGTCATTTTTTTTGTGAGGAAGAGTGTAAAGCACGAAGGGTGATGCCATGCCATGATATACTTTGATCACACCATACATTGCATAGTGAGAAAGAGTGTAAAAGCACGAAGGGTGATGCCGTGCCATGATTTACATTGATTATAAGCATGAAGGTTAATGTCGTGCCATGATTTACGTTGATTATAAGCACGAAGGTTAATGTCGTGCCATGATTTACATTGATTATAAGCACGAAGGGTAATGCCGTTCCATGATTTATATTGCCTCACATTATACATTGCATTGTGAGGAAGAGAGTAAAAGCACGAAGGGTGATGCCGTGCCATGATTTATATTATCTTATATCATACATCGCATTGTGAGGAAGAGAGTAGATGCATGAAGGGTGATGTCGTGCCATTACATACATTGCTTGCATTCATACTTGTTACGTTAGCATTCTTGTTAATATTGCTCTCTTGCCTTTTCCTATGTGTTAATTAATCGTTCTTATTTCTCAAATGTTACCCCCATTAACTGCTCCCGTATCCCATGCTTATCTGGTTATTTCTGCGTTTGTCTATGCTATATCTTGTAGAACTGTACAGGTAGATTATCGTTGTCAAGTCTAGCCTCGTCACTACTTTGTCTGAGGTTAGGCTCGGCACTAACTCAGTACATGGGGTCGGTTGTACTGATACTACGCTGCACTTCTTAATGTTATACAGATCCCGCATCCGGACCTAGTGGACAACGTTGAGGGAGTCTCCTTCAGTCCACCACAGAGGTTCGAGGTATACACTGGCGTTCGTGGATCCCGAGGCTTCTCTCCTTTACCGTTTCATTGTCTTTCTTCTTATTTCCAAGACA
>ML254080.1:17683-47718 GCA_005239495.1 Nicotiana undulata
AGTGGACAACGTTGAGGGAGTCTCCTTCAGTCCACCACAGAGGCTTCAAGGTATACCCGCTGGCGTTCGTGGGCCTTGGCGTCTCTTCTAACCCTAGAACTCATATTGTCTTGTCTTATTTTCTAGTTCCAAAGACAATTATGTATTTTCTTTCAGACTTTGTATTTAGTGTTCAATAGGCAGTCCGTGAGGTTGTGACTCCCGATTTTGGGGCATTATGCGACGTTTGTATTTACTATCTCACGTAGTTTTTGAATCATTTATCATTTCCGTTGTTTAAGACTATAAAATGTTTTCGTTAAATATTGTTAAATTGGTGTTACTATGATGGTTTAGCTGTGCACGTTGGATTGTCTAGCGGGTTCAACGTTAGACGCAGTCACGATTCGAAGGTGGGATTTTGGGTCGTGACATAGTCCCACTGCCCTCCAAAGTCAATCACACATTCTCTGAGCATGTCCTCCAATATCTGAACTGTCCATTACGACTGTCCATCGGTCTGAGGGTGGAATGTTTTGCTGAGCTCTACCCGGGTGCCTAACTCACTCTGTACTGCTCTCCAGAAGTGCGAGGTGAACTGAGAACCTCGATCTGATATAATGGACAGAGGCACACCGTGCAACCGAACTATCTCCCAAATGTAGATCTGGGCCAACCTCTCAGAAGTATAAGTAGTAGCTACTGGAATGAAATGTGCCGACTTGGTCAACCTGTCCACAATGACCCAAACCACATCAACCTTCCGTAGAGTCTGAGGCAACCCAACTACGAAGTCCATAGTGATGCGCTCCCATTTCCACTCAGGTATAGGCATCTGCTGAAGTAGGCCTCCTGACCTCTGGTGCTCATACTTAACCTGCTGGCAATTTAGACATCTAGCTACATACTCCACTATGTATTTCTTCATCCGCCTCCACCAGTAATGCTGCCTCAAGTCACGATACATATTCGTAGCACCAGGATGAATAGAATACTGTGAACTATGAGCCTCCTCTAGAATCCTCTCCCTCAGGCGGTCAACATTAGGGACACATAAGCGGCCCTGAAGTCTTAGAACACCATGCTCGCCAATAGAAACCTCATTGGCACCTCCCTGCAACACTGTCTCCCAGAGATCTGCCAAGTGCGGATCATTAAACTGCCGAGCCTTGATCTCCCCTTATAATGAAGACTGAGAAACCACACGTGCAAGAACTCGGCGGGGCTCTGAAAGGTCCAACCTCACCAGGAGATTAGACAAGGACTGAATGTCCAAAGCTAGTGGTCTCTCCTCTGCTGAAATGAAAGCCAAGCTACCCCTACTCTCCGCCTTCCTGCTTAAGGCATCTGCAACAACATTCGCCTTGCCCAGATGATAAAGAATGGTGATGTACATAATCCTTCAGCAACTCAAGCCACCTACGCTGCCTCAAATTAAGATCCCTCTGCTTGAACAAGTGCTTCAAACTGTGGTGGTCTGTATAAACCTCACAAGGCACCCCATACAAGTAGTGCCTCCAAATCTTAAGAGCGTATACAATCGCCGTCAACTCCAAGTCGTACACATGGTAATTCTTCTCATGAACCTTCAACTTCCGTGAAGTATATTCAATAACTCGCCCCTCCTGCATCAACACACATCCCAAACCAACACGTGAAACATCTCAATAAACTGTATACATCCCAAAATCGAAAGGCAACACAAGAACCGGTGCTGATGTCAATGATGTCTTGAGATTCTAACAGCTCGCCTCACACTCGTCGGACCATCGGAATGAGGCATTCTTCTGGGTCAATCTAGTTAGAGGAGCTGCGATGGATGAAAAACCCTCCACAAATCGGCGATAATAACCTGCCAGACCAGAGAAGCTCCTGATCTCTGTAGCTGAAGTAGGGCGTGGCCAACTCTGAACTGCCTCAATCTTCTTAGGATCCACCTTGATAACCTCTCTGGATACCACGTGCCCCAAGAATTCCACAAAATCTAACCAAAACTCACACATGGAGAACTTAGCGTACAACTTTTGTTCTCGCAAAGTCTGGAGCACAACTCTCAAATGCTGCTCGTGCTCTCCCAAGCTACGTGAGTAAATCAGATTGTCATCAATGAAGACAATGACAAAAGAATCAATATAAGGCTTGAGCACCATTTTCATCAAATCCATAAATGCTGTTGGGGCATTAGTCAAGCCAAAGGACATCACCAGGAACTCATAATGACCATATCTCATACGAAAGGCAGTCTTCGGAACATCCGAGTCCCGAATCTTCAGCTGATGGTACCCCGATCTCAAGTCAATATTAGAAAACACCCGAGCACCCTGCAACTAGTCAAATAAATCATCGATACGCGACAACGGGTACTTGTTCTTGATGGTGACCTTTTTCAACTGATGGTAGTCAATACATATCCGCAGAGTCCCATCCTTTTTCTTCACAAATAACACTGGGGCACCCTAAGGCGATACGCTCGGTCTGATAAACCCCTTAGCCAACAACTCCTCAAGGTGTTATTTCAATTTCTTCGGAGCCATACGGTATGGGGGAATAGATATAAGCTGGGTTCCTGGAGCTAAGTCAATGCAAAAATCAATGTCACGATCCGGTGGCATGCCTGGAAGGTCTGAAGGGAATACATCAGCAAACTCTCGAACTACTGGCACTTAATAAATCGTCGGGGACTCGGCGGTGGTGTCCCGCACATAAGCAAGATAAGCCAAACAACCCTTCTCGACCATACGTCGAGCCTTCAGGAAAGAAATAACCCGACTAGCTGCACTAACTGAGGAACCTCTCCACTCCAATCTCGGCAACTCGAGCATGGCTAGAGTAACAGTCTTGGCATGGCATGATATGGAGATAACCAATCCATGCCCAGGATGACCTCAAAATCATATCAAGTAGCAGGAGGTCCGCATTGGTCTCGAACCCACAGAATGTAACCACACAGGACCCATAAATCCGGTCCACAACCACAGAATCGCCCACAGGAGTGGACACATAAACAGGAGTAACCAAAGACTCACGAGGAATATCTAGGAAATGAGCAAACAAGGCTGATACATATGAATAAGTGGATCCTGGATCAAATAACACCGATGCATCTTTACCACATACTGAAATAATACTTGTGATCATGGCATCTGAGGCCACTGCATCTGGTCTGGCCGGGAAAGCATAGAATCTAGATGGAGCACCGGATGACTGACCTCCACAAAATGAATAGGAGCTGACTGGGCTCCCCCTGTCTGTCCTCCACCAAAATGAACAGAAGTCAAACTTGGCCTTTAAGACCAACCTTAAGGAACTAAGTGTTCCTATACCACCCCAAACTCCTCCGAACCTCAAACCACCCGTCCCCGCAAGTCATAAATCAGTAGAAGTAACTACGAGAGGTCACATTCAGGGGCACGGGGTTCTAGAACGCAAAACGACTGATCGGGTCATTACACAATATATCTCTAGAACTCCGGACAATTATTTCGATCATTTGACACTTAGCCGTAAGGGCTTCATCCCATATTATCAATTTTGCTTTCCTTATAAATTTAGCACCATTGCTCTGCTTTGATATATTTGTGATGGTTATTTAAGTTGTTTAAAGAGGTATATCAAATTTAAAGTGGGTGACCTCACAATAAAGTTATTGTTGGTACACCGCTTGCTATTATTGCTAATAGTGTCACGCCTCTTAATATGATATTTGCAAGTAATGCATGACATAGAAATATTATTTCGATTCTGCCGGAGGCATCTACAAAGAATAATCTTGTTATACCATAGTCGACTCTTTATAATATAGTCTTGAAAGCTTGTTGTTGAATAGGATTTAGCTTTGATTGTGCTTCCTCAGACACGTGTATAGCATTTTGATTCTCAATAATATGTTATTCCTTTTAATTTGTGTTCTAACGCTCTTTTTATGGAGTAAATTTATGTACCCTAAGATTTTTTTTACTTGAATAAGAATTTTACTCATATGATGAATTTAAAAAATAATTGAATTGGATTCTCTTGCTAAATAATTACAACAACAATAATCCCAGTTTGATCCAACATGTGGGGTCTGGGGAGGGTAGTCTGTACGCAAACCTTACCCCTACCTAATGCAGGTAGAGAGGTTGTTTCCAATAGATCCTCAGCGCAGGAAGGGTAAGAAGAAGAAGAGGGAGAGGGAAGCAAGGAAGGAAGATAGGTGGAGAAAATGGAAGAAAAAATAGTTAATTAAAGATTTAATTATTTAGTTTTAACATACAAATATTTTGTTTTATGTTTATTCAGATCTTAATATTAGTTCATCTCTTGTTTTGAATATTTAATCTTAATTATAATTTTGTCCACCATAAATTTTATTTTCGCACTTTTAGATCGTTATGTTTGTAGAAGCATTAGTGTTATTGACTCTCACTAACTATTTTTTTCTCTTTCTTAAATATTTTCTTAGTTGATGTTTAGTAATTGGGTAATTTTCAATATTACGCGAAAAATTGATAAAAAAATATTATTTGAGTAGAAAACAAGTTTAAGTATAAAATAAAAATATATTAATGTGAGGTATCTTTTTCTCAATGTCAACTCTTTATACAATCCATTTATATTACTTTTATTTTTTCTTAGTATTGCACATTATGGAGTGGTAATGTATTGCCAATACGCAGGATGCTTATTAATTTTATTAAACCTTCCTACATATTTTTAATAAGAATTTAATAGACAAAATTATTAACTTTAAAATTTTAAATATTAAAAATTAGCATACAAGGTATTGTAGTCCAAAAAATAGGTTATTATAATTATGTCATTTCTCTATGAGTTCTTCCGCTTAATATTAGGGTTATTTTGGTATACTAATATTTTTATGCTTTTATAATAATATAGGCTATCCTTTTTCTGAATGAATTTGGACAATATAATACATTCTCAAATTAAATTAGTAATACTACATTATAATACGTTTTCAAATTAAATTAGTAATAGAAATTTTTAAGACGTAAAAGTAATAGGATTACATGACTAAAGATATTTTACTTGTTCAATTTTATATGAATTAGACATCACGAAAGTAATTATACTAATAGGATTCCTAAAGGTAATCATGTAGGATTCCTAACGTGCAGTATTATGTCCCAAACATGGCATTCAACCCAATTTACAAAAACTATTTCTAAAACACAAAGATATTATACAGTTTCAACAAAATGCGCAACTCTACGGTTGCTACGGGGCGGACCAAGTCACAATCCCCAATGGTGCACGCCCGCACGCCCGTCATCTAGAATGCGCGTCACCTCAAAATAGTAAAATGATACAAAATCCGAGGTTTCATATCCTCAGGACTAGCTTTACAATCGTTACTTACCTCAAACCAGACAAATCTCTAAACCGCGATGCTCTTGCCTCTCGACTCGGCCTCCAAATGCTCTGAATCTATTCAAAATTAGTATATTGCCATCAATATACGCCAATGGAATGAATTCTACAAGAAATCCTATCAAATTAGCCAAAAATCTCGAATTTGGCTCAAACCCGGCCCCCAGGGCCTACGTCTCGAAATCCGAAAATATTTACAAAACTAGAAAGCCCATTCACTCACGAGTCCAACCATACCAAATTTATCAAAATCCGACCTTTTTTGGTCCGTCAAATCCCCAAATCAACTCTCCAATTCCCAAGACCTAATCCCCTCACTTTCATCCCTAATTTATACTAATTATATGCTTAAACAACTAAAAATTACCATAATCATGAGTATTAGGCTCAAGTAACATACCTCAATGAAACCCCCTCAATTCCCTCTTCAAAACTCTCCAAAAAGCTTCAAATCCGAGTAGCTGTGAAGAATACACAAAAATTTGCGAAGTGTGATATTAATACATTCTGCCCAGGCTTCTCGCACATGCGGCCCTTTTCTCACACCCGCGCGACCGCACCTGCGGTCCAAGCACCGCACCTGCGCAATCCACTTAACCGCCCAAACTCCGCAACTACAGCCAGACCTCGCACCTGCAGGCTGACAGGTGCGTCCAAGCTTGCGCAACTACGCTCTACCCTCAACTTCCCAATTTTTGCCTCTGCGATCAATCCTCTGCGCCTGCATCTCCCCTTCCGCAAGTGCGAAAACAACAAAAAATTCACACTAGCAGTTTTTCAGCAATTCACCAACTCCAAAAACCAATCCGCTAACTATCCAAAACACACCCGAGGCCCTCGGGACCTCAACTAATAATACCAACAAGTCATATATCAATATACGAACTAAGTCGAGCCTTCAGAACACTCAAAAAACATCAAAATACCAAATCAACCTCGGATTCAAGCCTAAGAATTTCTAAACTTTCAATTTCAGCAAACGACACCGAAACCTACCAAACCTCATCCGAATGACCTCAAATTTTGCACACACGTCAAAAATAACACTACGAACCTACTCAAACTCCCGGAATCCCATTTCGACTTCGATATCAAATTTTCCACTATCGAACGGAAATTACCAAATTTCCAATTTTGCCAATTCAAGCATAATTTTACCACGGACCTCCAAATTACATTCCAGACACGCTCCTAAGTATAAAATCACCTAACAGAGCTAACCAAATCATAAAAACACAAATTCAAGATCGTTCACTCATAATTCAACAACCGGTTGACTTTTTCAACTTAAACTTCTAAATAAGAGACTAAGTGTCTCATTCCACTCCAAAACCAACCAACCCGATACCATAAAATATAGATGAATAACACATAAAGAAGAAAAAATGGGGGAAACATGCTATAACTCTCGGAACAACCGGCCGGGTCGTTACATAATTACGGTAAAGATCGTGATACAACGAAATTAGTGAAACCAATAGGGTCTCCTTGTCTCACAAATAAACATGATTACTGTAGGAGTTGAAGTGAATGGGGTAATATTTTTGGTTGCAAAGAAGACGAAGATATTAGTTTCTCACAGAAAGAGGATCCGTAAAAACATTAGAGGATGATGAAATTACTTTCAATGAAAAAGATGTGGATGGCCTTATTTTACCCCACAATGATGCGCTGTTAATAACATTAAATGTTTAAATTTCAAAATTGAACGTGTGATGGTTGATCAGGTTGTTCGGCCAATATTATTCAACTAGGGGTCCTTGAGAAAGCAAAGATGACCGATAAAATGCGACGACTCGATGATAGATCATGTTTCCTACGTACGAGGGAGTAACGAAATCAACACGATTTGAAGTTATGGATGGTGATATGGGTTCCAACTTGATTATTGGCAGACCGTGGATCCAAGTTATGAAATATGTTCCATCAAATTATTAGTAGGTTTCAAAATTCTCAACACCGAATAAAGTTAAACATATTAGAGATGACCACCCCCCTGCTAGGGAAATGAATATTGTTACTTGTAATGATTCGATCGGTTGTTTTATGTATTTGAACCCCATTTTTCATGGTGAAGCTTCCCGTAGGTGTATTTGAGGTTTATGATTTCCTAGTATGATTGGTTTCCTTTCGAGGAGGTTTTGGAATGATTTGGATTAATTGGTTCTTAGTTTAGAAGCTTGAGTTTGAAATATTTACTGAGGTTTGGCTTTTGTAAAAATGACCCCGGAATGGTATTTTGATGCTTCCAATAAGTTTGTATGGCGATTTCGAACTTAGGCATATGCTCGGAATTAGATTCGGAGGTTCCTAAGTTGATTTGGGTTTTTTGCCGAAAGTTGATAATTTAAAGGTTTAGAAATATCCTACGTTGATCGTAGGTTGGCTTTATGGTTATCGGGTTTAGATATTGGTTTCAGTACTTGAAATTTGTTCGTTTTGTCATTTGGAACTTGTCTGCAAAGTTTGGTGTCATTCTGAGTTGGTTTGTTAGGAATCAGACACTTGATTGTGATTCAAGCAATTCTTGAGTTTCATTATGAAATTTTATGTATTTTGGTGTCGGATTCGTGTTTTCAGATGTTATTTTGATGTTTTGAGCATGCGAGCAAGTTCATATCACGTTTTTAGACTTGTATGGATTTTTGTTGTGGAGCCCCGGGGACTCGTGTGAGTTTCGGACGTGCTTAGGATTGGTTTGAACTTGTTTCAAGTGTCGCAAATGCAACACATTGATCGCATTTGTGAAGGTAGCACATGGATTGGTCAGGTCGCATTTGCGACCACATGGTCGATTTTGCGAAGTAGGTTGTAATCGCAATTGCGACATCTATGTGGGTTGACATGGTTCGCTTTTGTGATCCCAGTGTCGCATTTTCGAGAGATCACAATTTCAAACCCCAAGTCGCATTTGCGGCATCCGCAACTGAACAAATTGTTGAGATTTCGGGAATTAGCTTCATTTTATCAATTTTTTTAGCCCTAGACTCGGTGAGAGGCGATTTTAGGAGGAGATTGGGTAAGTGATTTTAACTCATTTTTTATTACATAACATGATTATTTATGAGTTTAAACATCTAATTCATGGGATTTGAGGAGAAATTTTGACAATGTTTTGAAAAATAAAAATTTGAGATTTCAGAGTCAATTTGGACTCGGATTTGAAAACCAAACACGTACATGGACTTGTAGGGTTATTAGAAGTAAAGATCTATCCTTTGACTCGGATTTTGAACGGTTGAGCCCAGGGTTGACTTTTGTTGACTATTGGAGAATTATGTAAAGATCTTAATTTTATTAATCGATATTGGTTTCTCTTGCATTGTTTGATATTACTAAATCATTTTTGTTAGATTTGAGACGAGTGGAGATGAATTTTAAAGGAAAAGATATTTATGAGTGTTAAATTGACCTAATTGAGGTAAGTATCTTGCCTAACTTTTTGTCACAACTAAAAAATCCAACTAGTCATGATGGCACCTAACACAACCCGCTAGGTAAGCAATTACGAGTAAACATAATCTAAAGATAACGATAAGAGTCAAAAAGTGAAATAACTGAATTTAATATATTTTTTCCAAGGACTGGTAGTACAAGTCATGAGCTTCTAACACTTAGAATTTACAAGAATAGTACGAAATAAATAATTCTTCTGCTCGAAATATGCAGAAACAAAGTTACAAATCTAAAGCTACTATAAACAAGAGGTTGCAATAACCGAAACACAGGTACATCTTCAATGCCAGCTTCCGCCATACATAACAACATCAACTCCAAAATCTGCACGCAAGGCGCAGAAGTGTAGTAAGAGTACAACCGACCACATGTACTCAATAAGTAACAAACCCAACCTTAGGTTGAAAGCAGTGATGAGCTTTGAAAACGGTCAGAGTCCAACACCAATAGCCAAATAATAACTTGTAATAATATAATGAAGGCAGTACAAGCAATAACTCAAAAGATATTATGTTGAGCTCATTCACGATTACAAAAAATAGACATGCTTTTCGTGTATAACAGTAAAGTCCAAATCTTTCACCGGAGTCACCAAAATATGAGTATATCATAAAAACTGTGATTTTTTCCAAACTTGCAACAATAGATGAGACATTTCATTATCAGATAACATGAGGAAAGTACATCTCTATGCCTACATGTCAATATGCATGTCAAGTCATCAGTTAGCATATACCGTCTAGCATGAGGAATATACATCTCAATGCCTACATGTCAAATGTACATGTCAAATCATTAATGTCACAAACCCTCTAGCATGAGAAAAAGGCATCTCTATACCTACATGCCAAGTATGTATGTCAAATGAATGAATTCACGGTAATATTCCCAAGTACTCTCACCCTCAACATACTCAAGATGTCTGTCTCAATTGTCCACTTCATTACACACACACACACACAATCACTCAACACTCTATGGGTGCCTGACTCATATGGCCCTCACCAAAGCACGTGTATATATATCACGCGCTCACTACTGGTATGTCAAACTCTGGAGGATCAGATACTGCCCAATCACTAATATAAAGCCTATAAGGCATGCTGCGATGTGCAGCCCGATCCACAATAATAATAAATAATAATAAAGCTAGTATGGCCTGTTGCGACATGCATCCCTACCCACAATAACACTCATAACACGACTCTCATGCCCACCTCAATCATCAATCTCTCAAGTCTCGAGGGCTCACAATCTCTCACCACTCAGCCAAACAACTCCATTATGGAAAAGCAATGATAACATGCGATGTAACATTGAATGATGAACATAAACTGAGATATGATATATAAATAATGAATCATGACAGATTGTTAATTACAGTTAAATCAGATAACTCAAAACAGCAGAAATACTCTCATTATGTCTAAATAAAATAGCCACATAGCCTAAACATGTCTTCAAGCATGACTCACATCTCAGACAATCAAACAAGTAGGGAGAACATGGATGTAGTAAGATATAACCGCAAAACAAGTCCGGTCATAGTCTAATAGTCAACTTGAATCATCATTACCCTGGTACACTGTCACGACCCCAAATCCTAACAAGTCGTGATGGCGCCTATCGTGGAACTAGGATAGCCAACCATCACTTTACTACACATTGGTTATTTTATAATAGATCACAATACAATGATAAACAACAAACAGAGTAATAATTAATTTCATTAAGTCTTGGCGCCCCAAATAATAGTCTAAACAAAACCTCCCAAGACTGATGTCAATATGGTCACGAACATCTAAGGAATAAAACCAACTCTACTAATGTCTTAAATAAAGTCTAGGAATGAAATGCTGAACTGAATAAGGAAGGGAAATGGAGAAGCTGTGGACGCTGGACAGCTACCTCGAAATCCCGTAAAGCTGCTGCTAACGAACAAGGCAGCTACCGCTCCAAATCGGTACCTGAATCTGTGCACAGAGGCACAGGGAGTCTTTATGAGTACGCCAACTCAGTAGTAATGAAAATAAATCACAGTCTGAGAAATAAGAAACACACATCATAGATACACCAATTCACAAAAATAGTAAAACACCAAGTCACCAGATAGTATTCATCAAATACATGAGTTCAAAAATCAGTTTCCAGAAATCCTTTGAAACAAGTGTAATATCAGTATATCTCAGTAAAATTCTCAGTAAAAACCAGTTTGAAAACGAAGTAAATCATAGTTCGAAAACTCAGTATAATCATCATAGATCTGCCCCTCGGGCCAAAATCATTTCTCATAACAATTGCCCATCAGGCATCCTCACAATCACTCTGTATCAACCCATCAGGCAATAATCATCACTCAGTATCAGCCCCGCGGGCAATATCACTCATTAGGTACCTGCGCTCACTGATGGTGTGTACAGACTCCGGAGGGGTTCCTACATCCCAAGCGCTATAACAACATAGGCCTGAAAGCCTCTCACAATATAGGCCTGAAAGCCTCTCACAATATAGGCCTGAAAGCCCCCCTCATATCCTCACAATATAGGCCTGAAAGCCTCCCTCATATCCTCACAATATAGGCCTGAAAGCCTCACTCAGTCATACACTCTTGATTTGCCCTTAGGCCATAACATACCGGGTTCTCGACCCAAAACAGTGTTTCATTTTTCAATAAATAGTATCAAAATACTATGAGTGTCAAAACACTTTATCAGGATAAGACTGAGTGTAAAATCATAACATATCAGTGAGGTAGTAAAAACATCCCCCAAGGGGTAAACAGATCGGCATTAGGCCCCAAACATGGCTTTCAGCCCAAATCGTATCAAGTATATATAGTACTATTGGAAATAAGCTTTAAAAAGTCGTTTCGCAACTCAATATTCGCTTAAGTAAGGAATATATATCCAAAGTTCAACTTTTGCATTTCAAAACCCGTGAAAGGGTGCATAGTCCGGGGTTTCATACCCTCAGGACAGGATTTAAAGATATTACTTACCTCAAACTAGCCCGAAACTACTTCGCAATGCGCTTGCCTCTCGAATTCACCTGTGAATGCTCCAAATCTACCAAGTTCAGATTTGTATCATCAATTTATACTTAAGGAATAAATTCCAATCGAAAAATATCGAATTTAGCTCAAAAATCCGAATTCGGTCAAAACCTGACCCCCGGGCCCGCATCCCAAAACTCAGAAATTTTTATACCAAAATGCTTTTCGTCCTCTCACGAGTCCGTACATATAAAGAACACCAAAATCGGAGTTCGTTTGACCCCTCAAATCAACCCCTAAAGGTCTCATAATCTCAAGCCCTAAACCCACCTTTTTCTACTGATTTCCATGAATTTAATTCTGAGATTATGTTCCTTAATCACCTATAAACGAGTTTTAATATCCAAACTACTTACCTCTATGAAGAACACTGATTTTCCCTCTTCAAAATCGACTCCAAGCTCTTTTCCCGTTAAAAAATGGTGTTAAAAGGTTTAATGGTCGCAGAGGGTTTTAATTTATACTTTCTGGACAGGGGTTCCGCACCTGCGGCCCATTTCGCACCTGCGGGACCGCACCTGCGGTCCCACTAACTGCACCTGCGACCTTCACCAAATATACGGTGCCTTGTCCGCTCCTGCGGGCTCGCACCTGCGGTCAATCTTCCGCAGGTGCGAAAATCACTGTGATTCCACACCAGCAGCTTTTTGCTGCAATTTCCAACTCCGAACTTTCTGTTAACCATTCGAAATCAATCTCGAGCCCCTCGGGACCCCAACCAAATATACTAACACATCACATATGATCATTTGAACTTAGTTGCACCCCCGGAACACCAAAACTAACATCAAAACACCAAAATCACACTGGATTCAAGCCTAAGAACTTTGAAATTTTCTAAAATCCACCAACGATGCCGAAACTATCCAAAACAACTCCGATTGACCTGAAATTTTGCAGACATATCCAAAATAACATTACGAACCTGTTCAAACTGTCGGAATTCCATTCCGACTCCGATAGCCTATTTTTCACTAAAGATCGGAAATCGCCAAAAACTAACTTTCACCAATTCAAGCCTAATTCTACACCAGACATCACAAAATTATTCTGAACACACTCCTAAGTCCCAAATCACCTAACGAAGCTATCCGAGCCATAAAATCCGCATTCCGAGGTCGTTTACCAATAAGTCAACTCTTAGTTGACTTTTCTAACTTCAAGGTTATTTTTAAAGATTGAATGACTAAACTCTCACTACAACCATTCTGATTTCAAGCCTACCAACTCTAACACATCAATAACAGTTAAACCAAGCTATGACAAGGCAATAACAATAATTATAATGGTGGTTCCACGTAATGACAGACCGGGTCGTTACATTCTCCCCCTCTTAAACAAACGTTCGTCCTCGAACGGGTCTAGAAACGTACCTTGAGTCTCAAACAGGTGAGGATATTTGATCTGCATCTCCCGCTCGGTCTCCCAAGTATCCTCCTCCACTGGCTGACCTCTCCACTGCACCTTCACTGATGTTATCTCCTTAGATCTCAGCTTTCTGACCTCATGAGCCAAAATTGCTATTGGCTCCACCTCATATGACATATCACCCTCGAGCTGAACTGTGCTGAAATCTAACACATGAGACGGGTCACCAACATATTTCCGGAGCATCGACACATGAAATAATGGATGAACACTCGACAAGCTGGGTGGCAAGGCAAGTCTATATGCCACCTCTCCAACCTTCTGAAGTACCTCAAAAGGACCAATAAATCGTGGACTCGACTTTCCTCTCTTTCCGAACCTCATAACACCCTTCATGGGTGATACCTTCAGCAGTACCTTATCACCTTCCATAAACGACGCATCTCGGACCTTCCGGTCCGCATAACTCTTCTGCCTAGACTGCGCCGTGCGAAGTCGCTTCTGAATCAACTTCACCTTCTCCAAGGCATCCTGAATCAAATATGTGCCCAATAACTTAGCCTCACCAAGCTCGAACCAACCAATCGGAGATCTACATCTCCTACCATATAAAGCTTCATAAGGGGCCATCTGAATACTGTACTGATAGTTGTTATTATATGCAAACTCCGCTAATGGCAGAAACTGATCCCATGAACCACCAAAATCAATCACACAAGCCCGTAACATATCCTCCAAAATCTGAATAGTCCATTCCGACTGCGGGTCAGTCTGAGGATGAAATGCAATGCTCAACTCTACATCAGTACCCATACCTTTCTGTACGGCCCTCCAAAACTGAGATGTGAACTGTGTACCTCTGTCAGAAATGATAGACACCGGAACTCCATGCAACCGGACAATCTCCTTAATGTAAATACCAGCCAACCGCTCTGAAGTATAAGTAGTACTGACAGGAATGAAATGCGCAGACTTGGTCAATCTATCCGCAATAACCCAAATAGCATCAAAACCCTTCGAAGTCCGTGGGAGCCCAACTACAAAATCCATAGTAATTCTCTCCCATTTCCACTCTGGAATATCTAACCTCTGAAGCAAACCACCTGGTCTCTGGTGCTCATACTTGACCTGCTGGCAGTTGAGACACCGTGCTACATACTCAACAATATCTCTCTTCATCCGCCTCCACCAATACTGCTGTCTCAGATCCTGATACATCTTCGCGTCACCCGGATGGATAGAATACTGCGAGCTGTGAGCCTCTACTAATATCAACTCTCGAATACCCTCTACATCGGGAACGCAAATACGGCCCTGCATCCTCATAACTCCATCATCACCAATAGTCACATCTCTGGCATCACCCCGACGAACTCTATCCTAAAGAACTAACAAGTGCCGGTCATCATACTATCGTGCCTTAATCTTATCAAATAAGGATGACCGGGAAGCCATGCTAGCTACCACCCGTGGAGGATTTGACAAATCCAATCTCACTAACTGACCCGCTAAAGCCTGAACATCAAGGACTAAAGGTCGCTCTGCTGCTGAAAGGTAAGCTAGACTTCCCAAACTCTCGGCTCTGTGACTCAAGTCATCGGCCACCACATTGGCCTTCCCCAGATGATACAAAATAGTCAAGTCATAGTCCTTGAGAAGCTCCAACCATCTCCTCTGTTGCAAATTCAAGTCTTTCTGCCTTAGAAGATACTGCCAGCTACGATGATCGGTGTAAATCTCACACTGCACTTCATACAAATAATGCCGCCAAATCTTTAAGGCATGAACAATAGCAGCTAACTCAAGATCGTGCACTGGATAATTCTTCACGTGCACCTTCAACTGTCTAGACGCATAGGCAATCACCCTACCGTCCTGCATCAATACCTCTCCCAAGCCAACTTTAGAAGCATCACAATAGACCGTATAAGAACCCGAACCAGTAGGCAACACTAATACCGGAGATGTGGTCAATGCTGACTTGAGCTTCTGAAAGCTCTCCTCACACTCATCGGACAACCTGAGTGGAACACCCTTCTATGTCAATCTGGTCAGAGGGGAAGAAATAGAAGAGAATCCTTCATCAAAGCGACGGTAGTAACCCGCCAAATCGAGGAAACTCCGAATCTCTGTAGCTGAAGATGGTCTAGGCCAACTTTGCACCGCCTCAATCTTCTTCGGATCAACCTGAATACCCTCACTAGACACCACATGCCCCAAGAAAGGTACTGACCCAAGCCAAAACTCACACTTGGAGAATTTTTCATAAAGCTTCTCCTCCCTCAACCTCTGTGACACAATCCTCAAGTGCTGAGCATGCTCCTCCTGGCTACAGGAATATACCAGAATGTCGTCAATGAACACAATGACAAAAGTATCAAGGTAGGGCTGAAACACACTATTCATCAATTGCATGAACGCGGCTGGGGCATTGATTAGGCCAAATGACATAACTAGGAATTCATAATGACCATATCTGGTCCTGAAAGCCGTCTTCAAAATGTCAGAATCCCGAATCTTTAGCTGATGATACCCAGACCTCAAATCAATCTTGGAGAACACCTTAGCTCCCTAAAGATGGTCAAATAAGTCATCAATAAGAGGCAAAGGATAACGATTCTTCACTGTAACCTTATTCAGATGTCTATAATCAATACACATACGCATCGAACCATCCTTCTTTTAAACAAACAACACCGGCGCACCCCAAGGCGACACACTAGGCCGAATGAACCCCTTATCTAAGAGTTCCTGAAGCTGCTCCTTTAATTATTTCAACTCTGCCGGTGCCATGCGGTAAGGTAGAATAGAGATAGACTGGGTATCTGGCACCAAGTCAATACCAAAATCAATATCCCTGTCAGGTGGCATGCCTGGCAGGTATGCGGGGAATACATCCGAAAAGTCACGGACTACAGGAACAGAATCAATAGATGGAGTCTCACTACTAACATCCCTCACAAAAGAAAGATAAGATTCACACCCTTTCTCAACCATACGCTGAGCCTTTAAATAAGAAATCACTCTGCTAGGTACATGCTCTATAGACCCTCTACACTCAACTCTCGGAATTTTGGGCATAGCTAGGGTAACAGTCTTAGCGTGACAATCAAGAATCGCATGACATGGGGATAACCAATCCATGCCTAGAATCACATCAAAAGCGACCATACTGAGTAACATCAGGTCTACTCGGGTCTCCAGACCCCCAATAGATATAAGAAACAACCGGTACACACGGTCCATAATAATAGTATCGCCCACCGGAGTTGAAACATGAACAGACGTAACCAAGGACTCATGGGGCATATTCAGAAAATGAGCAAGATAGGATGAGACATAAGAGTACGTTGAACCAGGGTCAAATAAAGCCAAAGCATCACTGTGATAAACTGAAATAGTACCTGTAATCACTGCATCGGATGCCATAGCATCAGACCTAGCCGGAAGTGCATAAATACGCAGTTGGCCTCCACCTGCTCGACCTCCCCCTCTAGGACGGCCTCTAGCTGCCTGACCACCACCCCTAGCGGCCTGGGTAGGTGGTGAAGTGACTGGGGCTAAAGCCGAGGGCTGGACCCTCTACTTGGATGAATTACTAGGACGACAGGGACACTGCCTCCACCCATGTCCGAACTCTCCACACGCATAACAACCACCTGAAGCCAGAGATGAAAACTGATGAGAACCTCTGTCACCCTGATGACCACCAGACGAAACCTGCATAGAAGAGCCCTGATAAGATGATGCTTTGGCGGAGCTCTGAGCTAGGAGGGCACTAAAAGATGAACGTCCCTGATGAGAATTTCGAGGACCTTGCCCCGAAGATACATCACTGTAAGCTGGGCGAACTGGTTGTGGAGGTCTAAATGGACAACCTCTGATGTGCTGAAACTACCCTCTAGAAGGGGCACCACTGAAGCTACATGATCCCCGAGGCCTCTTGACCTCCCTCTCCTCACGATCCTGCCTACGGACCGACTCAATATCCCGAGAAATGTCAACAACCTTCTCAAATGTAGCTCCAGACACTCTCTCTATGGTCATCAAGATCCGAAGCTGATAAGTAAGACCATCTACAAACCTCCTAATCCTCTCCCTATCAGTAGGGACAATCTCAGAAGCATGTCTGGATAACTCGGAAAACCTCATCTCGTACTGAGTAATTGATAACTCTCCCTGACACAACTGCTCAAACTGCCTGCGTTGCTCCTCTCTTTGGGACTGAGGAACATACTTCTCCAAAAAGATCGTGGAGAATTGCTGCCAAGTGAGTGGTGCTGAACCAACCGGCCTACGCCTCTCGAATAACTCCCACCAAGTAAAAGCAGCACCAGCAAACTGAAATGTAGCAAACGAGACCCCACTGGTCTCCAAAATACCTGCAGTACGTAGTATCCTCTTGCATTTATCAAGAAAACCTTGGGCATCCTCGCCCTCTGTGCCACTGAAAGTCGGAGGCTTAAGTCTGTTGAACCTCTCCAGTCTACGCTGCACATCCTCGGGCATAGCTGGAACTACAAAATCCTGGATTGGGACAACCGGCTGAGCTGGGGCTTCCCCCGGTGTCTAAATACCCCGTACAGCCTGCTCAGGTGTCTGGGCATCTGGAGTCTGATTGCCTCCCCCTGCCTGAGCTGCAGTGGCAGTAGTAGACATAGAAATTGCCTGAGCTAAACTGGAACATACTGTCAATATCTGAGCCAGGGTCTCCTAAAGACCCGGAATAACAATAGGAACTGCCGGTGCCTGAGCCTGTGCCGTTGGAGCACCATCGGCGGGAACCTGATCCTAAACGATAGTAGGATCCTGTGGTACTACCCCGACTGCTGCCTGGGCTGGTCCCCTACCTCTACCACGGCCCCGACCCCTTGTGGGTCTAGCTGGTGTCTGGTCACCCTGATCGGTATTGTGTTTCCTCACCATCTGTGAGAGAATGAAACAACATGAGTTTAGATTTCAAGAATCAATAGATTGGCACGAAAGAGTTCAAGAAATTGAGATTTTTCCTAAGAGTTCTGCAGCCTCTCGAAGATAAGTACAGACGTCTCTGAATAAGGAAGGGAAATGGAGAAGTTGTGGACGCTGGACAGCTACCTCGAAATCCTGTAAAGCTGCTACTAATGAACAAGGCAGCTACTGCTCCAAATCGGTACCTGAATCTGTGCACAGAGGCACAGAGAGTCTTTATGAGTATGCCAACTCAGTAGTAATGAAATTAATTATTACTCTGTTTGCTGTTTATCATTGTATTGTGATCTATTATAAAAGAACCAATGCATAGTAAAGTGATGGTTGGCTAGCCTAGTTCCACGATAGGCGCCATCACGACCTGTTAAGATTTGTGGTCGTGACACGCCCACACGCCTGTCACCTAGCATGTGTGTCACCCTAATACATCTCATATAACATAGTTCCCATGTTAAATACCCTCAAATCCAAGTTTAGATATGTTACTTAACTCGAACAAGCCAAATCCGATACCGAGCAAGCCAAATATTACTCTAGAAATGCCATCCCGCACGTATCAACCTCCGAATGGCTCGAAACTAGCCAAAACAACTCAAAAACATCAAATGATGCCCAAGGAAACAATTCCAAATGATAAAGGTCGAGTCTTTACACATTTACTCAAAGTCAACCAAAAATTCAAACTAGGGCACGCACCTCGGAACCGAAAAAACTCAAAACATTCGACTACCCATTCAATTACGAGTCCAACCATACTAATTTCACTCAAATGCGACTCTAATCGATGTTTAAACCTCAAAAATTCACTTTAGGAAAGTTTAGAATAACTCCCACCCCCAATTTCCCTTTTGTAATCATAAATCAAATGCCAAAAGATGAAGATGGAATCATGGAATAAAATAAATACCGAGTCAAAAGTACTTACCCCAATCTATATGATGAAGAACGCCTCCAAAATCGCCCAAATCTGAGGTCCCCCTCGAATATATAAGTTTTTGCCCAGACATTTTGCTTTTGCAGACCAACTACCTCTTCTGCGACAAACACCCGATTCTGTGACGCTAAGACCCCACCCCTCACACCTACAGAAGAGAATATGATTCTATGACATCACAGGTGCGAGCCACAAATTCGCTTTTGCGCACCTTCTCGCATCTGCACCCAAAGCGACCACTTCTACGCTACCACGAACGCGACCAAGATTCTGCTTCTACGAAATTCCCAAACTCATCCCTCCTTCGCTTCTAGGAACACATACCTTCACCTGCGCCAATAGATCCGCAATTTCAATCACACCACATCCTTCAACAAACCAACCTTAACCAATATGTTACAAAATGATCCGAAACCAATTCGAAACACACACGAGCCCCTCGGGATCCCGTTTGAACATACCAACAAGTTCCAAAATATAACACGGACCTACTAGAGGCCTCATATCACAGATAACAATGTCAAAATCATGAATCGCACCTCAAATCAAACTTAGTGAGCTTTTGAACTTTCAACTTCCAAAACTCGTGTCGAACCATATCATATCAACTCGGAATGACCTCAAGTTTTGTACACAAGAAACAAATGACATAATAAAGCTATTCTAACTCCTAGAACCATAATTAGAAGTCGATATCATCAAAATCAACTCTCAGTCAAACCCATGAACTTTCCAAAACTTCAAATGCTATCTTTCACCTAATAGTACTGAAGCCTTCTAGGAACATCCCAATGCAAATTCGGGCATATGACTAAGTTCAAAATCACCATCTGTACCTAATGTAACCATCAAAACTCTTATCTGAATTCAAATACACAAAAGTCAAACTTGATAATCTCTTCCAACTTAAAGCTTCCTAGCATGAGTGTCACGGCCCATATTCCCAACCTTAGGGATCGTGATGGCGCCTATCACCACACTTTCTAGGCAAGCCAATGTTAGAAGTGGATTACTAATTTCCTTAATTAATTACTTAGGCATAAATAAATAAATAAATTCAAAATGAAGTTAACTAAAATAATTCCCAACAACATTAAAATAAAATAATAATAATAACCAACTAAATGAAACGAACCACGAATTAATTATATAAATAACTCTAAGACTACCCCAGGGCCTGGTGTCACAATCCACGAACTACTACAGAATACTACAAATAATGGCTGAAAGAAATAGTGTAACTGTTCTGAATAATATAAAACAGTGTATGTAAAAATAGGAGAAGACTCTCGGAATCTGCGAACGCCGGCAGATGTACCTCGTGTCTCCAAATGAATAAGTGGTCGTCCTGAAATCCTCTACTGCTGAATAGAACCTAGATCTGTGCAAAAGAGCACAGAGTGTAGTATCAGTACAACCGACCCCATGTACTGAGTAAGTGCCAAGCCTAACCTCGGCGAAGTAGAGACGAGGCTAAGTCGGGATTTAACATTTTAATCTTTAACAACAATAAATAATGAGCAAGAAGAAGTCTAAACAAATAGATAATTAAGTGTTGCAACCAAATAAAATAAAATAACTCAGCTATAACCAATTCTCAAATATCTCTTCAGAGTTCCAAACTTTAACTTTAAATAAAAAAATAGTAATAAAATATTTAAAGAGTAGTAAAATAAACATTTTAGCTTTTCAAAACTTTGATTCTCTTTTTCTTGAAAAATCAGTAAAATATAAATGTAAATATCCTCCCTTATCACTCCCTGTTGCGGCATGCAACCCACTCCCACCTGTCCTCCCTTATTGCTCCTCCCTAAAATATCTCCTTTATTACTCCTGTTGCAGCGTGCAACCCGATCCCACATGTCCTCCCTTATCACTCCTTGTTGCGGCGTGCAACCTGCTCCCACCAGACATATCAGATCAGTTTATTCAAAATTTCACAAATCAGGCCAAGCCTTTCACAATACTTTTATTTCAACAATTATAAATAATAAACTGCATTTTTCTCATGACTTTATCAATAACCTCTCAACCATGAAACCAACAAGAATATCAAAATATATACACATTTATTCCATAAAAACAATATCAACCTCTCAGCCATATTTATATCACGAGGGAACCAACTCAAACAACCAATACTCTTTCCAAACAGTCACAACAATTCAGCAAGGCCAAATAGTCATCGAAACAGTAATGGACATGTAACAGTTAAGACAATAATCAAATACGTGGAGAACGGGAAAGGGTATCATATTTTAGCAAATACTTTGGGTGGTGCATAGATACTCGTCACCACACCTATACACCACGCCCATGTAATTCACATAACAAACAAGTAGGGAGTCCTATTCCCTCAAGCTAAAGTTAGGCCAAACACTTACCTCAATTCCGCAGGCCACTCACTGCTCAATTATTGCTTTTTTCCTTTGAATTCACCTCTAACTTGCTCGAATCTTATCAAAATTAACTTAATATCATTAACTAATGCTAAAGAAACTAACTTTATTGAAAAATATAATTTTTCCTAAGTTTTCTCAAAACAAGTGAAAACCTGACCCCGGGCCCGCTTGGTCTAAACTCGAGGTTCGGACCAAATTACGTTTATCCATTCACCCACGAACCCAGATATGCTATTAGTTTTTAAATCCGACCTTAATTTGATATAAAAATTTGATTTTTGCAAAACTCCCTAATTTTACCCAAATCCTAGATTTTTACCATGAAAAGTCTTTATTTTTGCTTTAAAAGTGATGCAAAATAGTAAGGGATTGAAAGAACAAAGTTTGGAATTGATTACCTATGACTTGGGGATGAAGATTGTTGAAGAAAATCGTTTTAGGGCTAAAAACCTCGAAATTTTGGTGAAGAAAGGGTTCTGTCCGTTCTTTAACAGGTATTTATATTAGCTGGGCTGGGCAACTGTGCGATTGCGGATAAAGAGGTGCGATCGCAAAGTGTAAGGGATTTTTGGCCAGTGCTATCGCATGGGGAGGGGTGCGATCGCACAGGGTATTGGATTTCCCTCCCCTAGGCCAAAATTTAAAGCAGTGCTATCGCACAGCTACTGGTGCGTTCGCACAGGGTTGGGGTTGCTGGCCTATGCGATCGGAGGCTTCTGAGTGCAATCGCACAGCACAAATCCTGGGACCCCTGAAGACTACACTATGCGATCGCGGTCATACCTATGTGATCGCACAGTACCAAAACCTGGACACCAGATACAGAAAAACCAACAGTTATTTTCAAGTGTAAAACACCCCGTGGCCTACCCGAAACTCACCCGAGCCCTCGGGGATCCAAACAAATCATGCACGCAAGTCTACAAATATCATACAGACTTGAACGTGCGATAAAATCATGAAAATAACATGTAAATTTACGAATTAAACCTCAAAACTCATCATTTTCAACATAAACTCTTAAAGTTCATAATTTCTCAACCGGATGTCCGAATCACGTCAAATGAACTCTGTTTTTCACCAAATTTCACAGTTAATCCCTAAATATCATAAAAAGTTGTTCCGGGCTCCGGAACCAAAATACGAACCCGATATCAATGATTTTTAGCATTATTTCTTTTCTTTAATTTCAGCAAAATAATTTCTTTCAAAAATTGATTTCTAAGGCTTGGGACCTCGGAATTCATTTTCGGGCATACGCCCGAGTCCCATATTTTACTGCGGACCTCCCGGGATCGTCGGAACATAGATCCGGATCTGCTTACTCAAAATGTTGATCAAAGTAACTTTTACCAAATTTAAATTCTAAAAATCACTATTTCTCATATTTGCACATAAAAGCTTTCCGGTTTCACGCCCGGACTGTGCACACAAATCGAGGTATTTAATTTTAGTCTTTTTATGGCTTTTAAGCATGGAACGAAGTCTAATTTTATAAAAGGACCTCTTGGGTCATCAAAATGAGATTTATTCTTCCAAATAAATTCTGAATCACCTGAAAACCAAATCTGACGATTCACACAAGTCATAATACATCATATGAAGCTACTCAAGACTTCAAACAACTAAACAGAGTGAAGTGCTCAAAACGACTGGTTGGGTTTTTACACTTAGTGTGTGGGAATTTTCCTTAGGATTTGGTCTAATTCTAGTATTTGTATTATGTGAAAAGACATGTACATGAGGTGACGAGTGTGTACACAGTCTTATGTGTGGTAATTGAGCGGATTAGACTCTTAGGCTATTAATATGCCTTGAATTGAAGTTTTTGTTATATGAAACACATTTCATTGTTGAGTTATTCCCTGGTTTCCTTGTGTTGTTGTGGTAATTCTTATATACAATGTTGTTGAGCCATGGGATATGTATTGTTGTAGTATTGTTCTTAGGGCAATGTTGTGGCATATGTGCACGTGTGGTGCCAGTTGATTGTTGTGTTGTGATGAGATGCACATGTGGCGGCATAAGGGGGTTTATATGCATGTTACTAATAAGGGGAAGTACTTCATTGTGGAACTCATGTGGCGAGTTAAGGGGGCTTATGCACGTGAAGCTATTTCAGAGAAATGTTTTAAAATGTGAAACTCACGCAGCTTCATAAGGGTGACTTGTGATTTGTGATTAAGATGTGTGGTACCTCGATGTAATTCTTGTTGTAAATCTTATGTTGTAACGGGTTGAGGATTTTGAACTGTTATTGTTTTTCCTTAATTGATTTGCTTGTATTTTTAACTTTGTTTGGGTTAATTTGTTGTGTTATCACATGTTTACTCTTTGTTTTCATTTATTGATTATCCTTTCCATTGTTAGTTCTATACTGATATTCTGCACAAGTTTTATGCCTAGTGAGTGTCTTGATTTGAACCTCATCACTATTCCACTGAGGTCAGTTTGATCCTTACTGGGTACCGTTTGTGGTGTACTCATACTACGCCTCTGCACTTTTTGGTGCAAATCTAGGTACCTCATATCGAGCCGGATGGTAAAGAGTTGAGTTGAGCTAGAGTTGGAGATACATCAAGGTATACTTGTTGTTCCGCTCGTGACGAGCGCAAAATACAACAAAAAAATTTATTGCGCGCTAGTCAATGATACTATAGTTAAATTATCGTCTCCACATGGATTGGATTTAAACAGTGTTTGAATAGTATTTAGTTATTTACTATCCAGGAAAATTAACACTTGATTGAATGATTCTCAACTACGATTAACTACTAAAAATTAAGAAATTATCAATTGATCACTGTCACGACCCAAATTTCTCCTCCGCTGGGTATCGTGATGGCACCTAGTCTTAAGGACTAGGTAAGCCTAACATTTATGGAATAGCAACAATAATAAATAAAATCTAATATTTTCTGAAAAGAATTCTTTATACAATGAACATATTCCCAAAACCTGGTAGTACAAGTCATAAGCTTTATAGAAGTTTACACTATAACTCATAAATACCATTGTTCAAAAATAAGTACAACAATGTATGAACAAAAAATACGACGGTGACTCCGAAACCCGCGAACGCTGTAACGGTTTTACCTTGAGTCTCCACAATAGCAACCGCGATGCTAAATATCAATCAACCGGCTACACAAAACCTGGAATCTGCACAAAAATGTACAGAAGTATAGTATGAGCACACCACATCGGTGTCCAGTAAGTATCAAGACTAACCTCGGTGAAGTAGTGACGAGGACTAGCCAAGACACCTACTGGTCTAAGAGCTGAACAAGTATAAATACAGGACAACGGATTATGATATTTACATAAGGGCTTCACAATATGGCTAACAATACAGTAAATTCAATAAGGAAAGGAATAACAAGTAACGGCGGAAAAATCGTAAAAATATCACGAAAGAGTAAATAGATCACAAATAAACCCGAAATGTAAATATACAACAAGGACAAGTAATGACTCAACAATTTCAACTACTTTTACATCAAGTTCTTAGTCATCTCCACGAGGTATCGGACCTCGGACAAATCACCACTCACGGGTCCTAGTATCTGAACACTAACATCGACATCTTGTGCCCTTATTTCAAGCAATAACTGCACGGACGACTCACATGCCAATTGGGGTCATTCCCACATATATGGTAAGTACAACAAGAGTATCTATACTCGACAACAACAAGGAATCCTTAATCTAATAATAGTGTGTAACTGCGTGTATGCTTGTGCAGGTTCCCTAACATGATTCAACAGCCAATAAGCATAAGGAAAGAAAAGGGGCAACACGTACATTGTTTTCTCACAATTTCCACACGAATAAACTCACACAGTAAGTGTACCATTACACAATGTCTATAAACAAAGAATTCCCCCATGCCAACACAAGTATCACAAACAATCCCTGACGTAGCCTACCTTGTCTCGCCACGTGTAATAGTAAAGTGAATGTCTACCTTGTCTAGCCACACGCGCACAACAATGTTCCCACCTTGTCTCGACACATGCGCATCCCACATATATATATATATATATCTCACCTTGTCACGCCGCATGTGCAATATCCATAAAAAACACGGCACGACAGAAACCTCGTGCAAATCCCCATATCAACAACCGCACGGAAAAAACCTCGTGCATCACCACAACAAGTACAACAACAATAATGGAAGATACATTAAATACATCAACTCAAGAACCTTCGATTACAAGAAAGGCAAGGCTAGTTCACAAGGGATGAGCACAATAAAGAAAGCCAGGCATAATAAGAACAGCTCAGCAAGGAAAAAAATAGCATGTAACAGTCGTACCCAAATGTACGGTTCAACAACAAGAAACTAACACAAATACGATAACTATATGCACGGGCAAGTCAACTAAGGTATAGCATATTTAAACTTCCTTTAAGGCCGGGCAGTTTCAAAAATATTAAACAATTTCATTTAAGGACAAGCAGCGGAAAAATAACCATAACCTCAATTAAGACCAAACAATTATAGGACTAGATGATGATAATTACAAATGGAGATTAGCAGTTATGAATACATACCATGATAGTAAAAGGGACAAAATCTTCAGATAAGTCAATTAGGAGTCAAATAGGCAATATGAGTAAATAAAAAAAGCAAGAAATTCTAATTTAAGCAAGTAAAGATAAAACTAGAAATTAGGAACTCAATCGTGTCAAGAACACATTCTTACTCAGTGAATATAAGGACCTAAGATTCCTAAAAGGCCAAATTATACAAATAAGTTCGAGCACGCACTTGTCACCTCGTGTACAAGGACTACAATCAACATAGAAGACTCAAATCCTAAGGGGTAGCCCACACAAGGTTAGGCAAGATACTTACCTCAATTCGGCCAATTCAATACACAATTTAGCTCTTCCTTTATCAATTCACCAACGCCCGACTCAATCTAGCCAAAAACAACTTAAATACATCAAACAATGCAAGAGAAAACAATTTCAATTAACAAAGCTACGATACTTGTACCGTTTGCAAAAGTCAACAAAAGTCAACTTCCCGGTTTCGCACCTCGGAACCCGACAAAATATACAAAACCCAAACACACATTCCGATACGAGTTCAACAATACTAGTTTCACTCAATTCCGACTCTAATTCGATGTTCAAATCCTAAAAATTCATTTTATGAAGTTTCTAAAATTTTCCCCAAATTTCTACTTCATAGTCTAATCAAATGATGAAATCATTGATATATTCATGAGCATTAACCAAATCCGAGTTAGAATCACTTACTCCGATGAATTTCTTGAAAAACCCTCGAAAAATCGCCACAAACAAGCTCCCAAGGTCCAAAATGTGAAATAATGCCCTAAACTCCATTTATATAGTGCATTCTCTGATCTCCATTGTGCTGACCACGGAATTCCAAGCATTGCCGCGAACCCAACCCCCGCAGACGCGAAAAAGTAGCATTGTCCGCGCTTCTGGAGGCTGTAGTGATAGGCTTCAATATTTTGGCCGTAACTTTCTCTACAGGTGACCAAACGATGATTTCTTTAGCTTCCTGGAAACTAGACATGAAGGGATACAACTTTCGTTTTTGAATAATCTCAAAATTCTTGTAGATCAAAAGATATAGGCTCCCGAAGTCAGACCAGTGAATCTGCAGGTCTGCCCTGGAGCGCCTCAGCGCCCCAAATTGCGCCCTCAGCGGAAATTCCTTCATCGTCAGCGAAATATTAAGCACCAGAACCATGCCTGAGTTCCGGTAATGCCCGGACTCGCTCAAAACTCACTTGAAACACACCTGAGGCTTCCGGAACCTCAACTAAATGTGCCATCAAGTCCTAAAATACCATACCAACTCAATCGAGCTCTCGAATCACATCAAATAATAACAAAAACATGAATTGCATACCAATTCAAGCTTAATGAACTTGAAACCTCAAACTTTCACAACCGATGTCGAAGTCTATCAAACCTCGCCCGAATGACCTCGAATTTTGCACACACCCAAAAGGCACTACGAACCTACTCCAACTATTGGAATTCCATTCCGACTCCGATATCCAATTTTCCATTGCCGACCTGAAATTGCCAAAAATCCAATTTTGCCAATTCAAGCCTAATTATACCACGGACTTTCGAAAACATTGTGAACACGCTCCTAAGTCCCAAATCACCTAACGAAGCTATCCAAACCATGCACGCATGTCGATATACACAATGTGAAGATGTTCAAGACCTTATGCCACCGAACGGAGTTTAAATTCTCAAAATGACCGGTCGGGTCGTTACAATCACGGAAGACAACAATTGAGCAACAAGGAAATATTAGTGAGAGAAATAAGGGTAATTAACTAGATGCAAGATACTTGAGTCAGGATCCAATTCTTGAGTTAGTTCACTCTATAATATTGTTGATTCTCACGAATTCACTAGATAATTAGATTACACTTGAAGTTAAGGTTCCTCTTTCGATTAAACATTAAATTCAGTAAATATTCCAATGGAAGCACAGGGAACAATTGCAACGAATAAAATGATGGTTATAGTCTAAAGAGTAACTTCTCACGAATATTTCCTATTTTCTGGTTTGATTAATAATTCAAGAGGCTCTTTTGGTTACCTAGTTGAATCAAGAATTTAAACTAGAATCATAAGATGTATAGAAATCCAATATAAAGCTCCTCTTTTAACAAAAACAACAACAACCACCCAGTATAATCCCACAAGTGGGGTTTGGGGAGGGTAGGATGTACACAGCCTTACCCCTACCCTAAGAGGGCAAGAGAGATTGTTTCCGATAGACCCTCGGCTAAAAAGGTGAGAGAAGCTCTGATAGAAAGTAATAGCAAAACAAATAATTAGAAAACTAAATTGAAGATAGCAACAGAGAATATGCAAGGGGTATCGATAACAAGTATTAACAAGACAACATATTTAGAAAACTAATTCCAAGGCAGCAACCGAGAATATGAACGAAGTACTGCTAGCAAACTGTGAAATTACCGATGGCAAGTGACAACGGAACAAGACATGCGAATATAGAAAACTAAGGGAAAAAGGGTGTCGTACTAGAGCTAATACTATCGAGCTAGAGAAGACAAAGGGAAACGCACGACTACCTACTAACCTTCTACCCTAATCTTCAACCTCCGCACCCTTCTATCTAGGGTCATGTCCTCGGTTATCTCAAGATGCGCCATGTCCCGCCTGATCACCTCTCCCCAAGACTTCTTTGGCCTGCCTCTACCACTCCTCTCACCTCCCAGGGTCAACCTCTCACATCTCCTGACAGGGTCATCTGTGCTTCTCCTCTTAACATGCCGGAACCATCTCAACCTTGCATCACGCATATTTGCCTCAACAGGGGCCACTCCCACCTTGTCCCGAATAATTTCATTCCTAATTCTATCCAACCTAGTATGCCCACACATCCATCTCAACATCTTCATTTCTGCTACTTTCATCTGCTGGACATAAAGCTCCTCTTTCGATTAAGTAAAATAATAAACAACTTCACAATACGATTTAAAGCCCCATCAATTAATTCAAGCAATTGTCTAGAATAAAATCCCTAATAAAATTATTAATACACCATATTTGTCAACACCCTAAGGACTATTACTCCATAGCAATGGAAAAAATCATCTCAATAAGGTTCTAAAACATAAAAATTGTAACGACCTGACCGGCCGTTTTGTGCTCTAGCATGTCGTTCGGTGGTTTGAGACCTTGAGTAGCTTCACTTCATGTATTATGAATTGCACGTGTAGTCAGATTAGATTTTCGGGAAGATCATAGTTGGTTTGGAAGAATAATTCTCAATTCGGAAGCTTTAAGTTGGAAGAGTTAACCAAGGTTTGACTTTTGAGTAAACGAGCTCGGATAAGAGTTTTGGCGGTTTCCCTAGGTTCGGATTATGATTTTGGACTTAGGCGTATGTCCGGAGATTTGGAGGTCCGTAGATTGATTTGATGCGTTTTGGCGAAAGTTGGAAGATTGAAGGTTTAGAAGGTTGATAGGTTTGACCGAGATTTGACTTTGTTGATATCGGATCCGGATTGGGGTCCAGGAAGTTGGTATAGGCCTGTTGTGTTATTTAGGACTTACATGCAAAATTTGAGATCATTGAAGAGGGAAAAACACACACTAAAATATTGCTCGCTAGTCAAAGATAGTATAGAAAATTATCGTATCCACAGGGATTGGAGTTAAACAGTATTTGTCACGACCCAAACCGATGGGCCGCGACGGGCACCCGGTACCTTACTCAACCAAGCACCAACGTAATGTATCTTTCTTATTACATCATCATATACACGTGACATACGAGCCTAATAGGCCAACATACTCATTTATAAACTCAAAACATAGGCCGACAAGGCCGTACAATCTTTCACGTACACGACATATGTCTACAAGCCTCTAAGAGTACATAAATGTCATAAAGGTCGGGACAGAGTCCCGCCATACCAAACATTACACGTCTAAATCATACTAACCAAACAAGCAACTC